>CALNHX010008957.1:0-54894 GCA_940337035.1 Agriotes lineatus | reverse complement strand
CCTTTGATTCGTTATATTTGAATTTGGTGTGTTAAGGGTAGTTTGCGATATTACTGGATTATATATTGGTATTTGGATATTACTTTTTGGCTGACTGCATTATGCATATAAAATTGTTGTGTAGGCATTGGTTGTGAATAAGAATTTATTGGCATTTGCACATACGATATTGGTTGATTTGTATCTCCATAATTATTTATGTTTCGTGGGTTTGTTGTGAATTGCCCGTAATTGGGCGTAAAAGACATTTTAAATTTGTAATATCAGCTAGTAGAACAAGCAGGTTTTAGAACAGGATCACCTCCAAACACTTAAAACCGTTATAGATTATAGAAAAATGAAGTGAGTACAATCTACCTCTGACACTAAACCGTTGTTGACTATGAAAACGCATTGGACACAATAAAGCTCCGAGTCATTATGACATAATGACGAACTGTCGAATTAATTCCAAATATACCTGATATACAATAACAAATGAGTAATCCACAGATGCATTTAAATAAATAGAGGAGTTCAACAAGGAGATTCAATTTCTTCAAAATTGTGTCCTTGTGCTTGAGGATATCTTTAAAAATTCACAGTGGTCACACATGGGAATCAACGTGGATGGAGGGAAATAACTAAAAACTATGCTATCTCAGCTAAACGAAGAATCAAAGAAAGTAGGCCTCAAAATAAATATCTCTGAAACAAACATTTTAACATCAGTAAATAACAATCAATAGAAAGCCAATTGAAACCGTGACATCCTACGTATACGTAGGTCACAACATTAAGTTGAATAAAGAAAACCAATACGATAACATTACAAGACGAATTCAATTAAGCTGGGTAGCTTTTGAAGAGCTGTCAAACATATTCCGATCAAAGCAGTTCTCAAGACTAAAGACTGCCAAAGGTAATAAGATTGTTATTTTGGATAAGCAGGACTACTTTGATAGAATAGGTTTATTGCGTAAAAATGGATCCCACAGAGAATTGAAAAAGACTCCCCTAAGGAGCATAATTGTTAAAACACAGGATGCGATTAAATCCTATACCACACTTATTACTCCAGCACTTAGCTGACTCTTTCTAATCCAGAAATTCCAAAATGTAATGTTTACCCAAGATATAGAAATCAGACAGAACGGCGAAACCTGTTATTTCTGGTATGAACTTTCTTACTTACTTCTGATCTAAATGGTTAACAAATTAATTTAGAAAATTTTCAAAATGCATTACCCTTGTTATAAAAAATACGGTAGACATAGTAAACAATGAATTGCTTCATCCATTAAAAAGAAATTTGTAGCCGAATTCAAAATGCAAGTATGTATTTAGTACAACTTGAACCCAATACGTTTCGGTAAAAGATCAAGGCAGTGCTGCTTTAAGATACGTTTTCCAATACCTACTTGTAAAGCTGTATTTTATCTACGAAAATATCCATGGTGAAGTAACATTTTAACGATGCGTGTGGATAAAATCCTACTTTATTCACTAGTGAATAAAATAGTCTATAATACATAGCAACTAACAACATAAATACGTGCTACCGTGGTAACTAGTACAAAAAAGGTGACATGATATTTATTTGAAATTATTTATTCAATTTCGAAACTTATTTAGATAACTAAATGTCGGTATTGGAAACAATTTGATATACCATACGTAAATAAAGAGATTCTACCCATTCGGGAAAATTATCTCACTCGGCTTTGCCTCGTGAGCTACAGTTTTTCCCTTATGGATAAAATGCCTCTTTATTCACTTGTGGTATACATAAATATTCTAAAGGTAAAATTAATGAAACGTAATTGTCGTCGTGGGAAAACTGGCCAAGATTTTTAAAGAATTTTTCAGAAATTTTTTCTACAACTGCTATGAAAATTGATAAGCATACAACAAACGCAAATTGAAAAGAGTTCATTGCACATAGTCCATATAAAGTAGACTATCAAAAATGTATTCAGGAACACCACAAGGTTCGCATATTGGCCCATTACTTTTCCTTATTTACATAAATGATATAATTGATTACATCCGACATTGCAATTTTCTGTTATTCGCCGACGATCTGAAATTATATATGCCTATAAGATTTGCTCAGGATTGCATACTGCTTCAAAGCGATTTGTATAGCTTAGTTGATTATTGCAAAGTAAATAGACTGTTTCTTAATCTCGATAAGTGTTACGTCATTTCCTTTACCAGGAATATCAATCCACACTGTTTTAATTATTATTTTACTAAATATACAATATTTATTTAATTAAGCGTGCTGTAGAAGTTCGAGATCTAGGTATTTTAATGGATTGTAAGCTTTTATTTCGTGCACATATATCTCATGTTACTCAGGATTCCTTAAAATTACTGGGATTTATTAAACGTGCAAAAAAGTTGTTCACCTCGGTCACTGCGATTTAATGTCTATACTACTCGTTTGTTGTCAGTAAAATTCAATACGCATCCTCGGTTTGGAATCCTTTATATATATCATATATAAGTAATATCGAGAGAATTCAAATTAAATTTATGAAATACGTAGCATATAAGGAGAATAATCGTTGCCCGTTTTCTTACTGCGACTATTGTATTAAATACAATATGCCGACGTTAGAGAATCGACGGAAGGTATGTGATCTGTTGGTGCTGCACAAAATTTTAAATGGAGCTTTGGATTGTCCTGAACTGTTATATAAAGTTTCCATTAATATTCCTCCAAGAATGCTAAGGCGATCCGAAACTCTCCATCTGGAGTTGTGAAATACTAAAGCCGCCGCTTATAGCTCCTTAAACAGATTTGCTGTATTATACAATTCTTTAAATGCCGACGTCGACATATTTGCAATGAGTTTGTCAATGTTTAAGTTTAGAATTTATACATATTTCAATTTCTAATCATTTTATTCAGTATTTCCTCGTTTTTTTACTATTACTTATGTTAAATTGAATTAATTTTTAAGTTTGTTATCTTGTATAAATTGTAGTGGGCAATTCACTGGGCTTAGCCTGTTTTTGCCCCAAAGAACAAAATAAATAAATAAATAAGTCTGTGTATGGTTTATTTAGTAAACCAAGTTCTTAAGTTGCCTTGCAATAGATTGTTTTGTTTTTGTTGTTGACAGCTGGTTTGAGTTTGTCAGAAAAATTTGCTATTGTGTGACTTTTAGCAATTTTGTGAATAAATATGGAAAAACGAGAATTATTGGATTGCTGCATTGCTGACCCGCCAGAAATTTTAGAGAAAGCGGTGAGTGTGTTCTCAAATCTTCTGTCACAAAAATAAAAGGAGAGATATGAAACTTCCTTTGAAGAATTCATGCAATGGAGACACAAAAAGAACATCAAAACCAATAAATACAAGTCTTATGGTCTACGTTTTTCATGTTAAAAAGTACAGTCAAGCCTTCCTGAGGCAAAAGTCCGGAAAAAGTTGAAGAAGATTTTAATAAATTTTGTAACTAAACCGACAACTACGACATACCAAACCTGACACCCCGAAGGACTGCCAGTTGGTAACAGGCTAAAACAATAATTGCGACCATGCGCCAGTTTGTGCCGGTACAACACGGTATCTACTATGAGCCGAAACAATGCTAAACGACTAGCGCGCACAATAACATAAAATCGGGAATGTAACTCATATAGGACCGCTGTCCCAGCCCGCTACAAAAGAGTTTGCCGACTAACTTCAGCGGAGCGAGAAGGGGTTCAATACGAGATAACACAAGGGCAACGGCCTAATACACGGAAAGCAGATCTAAAATGATAAGGCGCCACCACATTTCCTACGCTAGAAAAATGCATAAGTGAACCCGCTGAGTAAAAGTGGAAGCATAACGCGTTCACCTTTCAACTTTAAACTTGGCAGTATTCTGGTCAGCGAGTCGGTTCAGCACCATCGGACCTACCTTTCGAAAATCCACTTGATCAGCTGACCCAACTCCTCTTACACTGTAAAATATAATACGCACATCGCATGCACACAAGCAGAGAAAACCACAGTTAAAATAAACATGAAATGTATTAGCAAAATATTTGAATATATATATAAATACACATAAAAATATGAAATGGGGCTTCTGTGATTATATTAAGGACTTTCGATTGAAATCTTTGGAGGATCTCTTTGTTGGAGGTACTCACTGTACCCCAGAGTTCTATGCCGTACATCCAAACCCTCTTGTATATAAGAACTTTATTTTCCATGGACAGTTTTGAGTTTTTGCCCATTAGCCTGTACAGTTTAATTAGCTGGTGGTTTAGTTGCTTTCTTTTGTTCCATATGTTTGTACGCCAGTCTGTCGATGTGCATTCCGAGATACCTTACAGAATCGGCTTGCGGCAGGGCCTTGTTGTTTAGAGTAACGTGAGGGTATGTTTCTCTTCTAGTTGTAAAGGTTATGTGCGTTGACTTGTTTTCTTTGGCTCAAATTCGCCATTTCTTTTAACCAGCTTTGCACTTCGTTTTCCTGTAGAAACTGTGATGGTTCCATCGGGTTGTCGTGAGATGTCATAATAGCCGTGTTATCCGCAAATGTAGCTGTGACTGCTTTCGCGTTGGTTGGCAAATCTGCTGTATATAGCAGGTAGAGCACTGGGCGGAGGACACTGCCTTGGGGCACTCTCGCTTTTATGGAGTTACATTTTGATTTCGCATTAGGTAATTTTACCTAAATATCCGATCGGTGAGGTATGACTTTAGCAGTGTGGTATACGGGTGAGGTAAGAGCTGTTTGGTTTTGTAGTAGAGACCTTCGTGCCATACCTTGCCGAATGCCTGCAAAATGTACAAAAAATCTGCAGAATAGTATCTTCCTGCTTGATGGTTTTGTTCGATGGCCGATATTACTCTGTGTATTTGAAAATTGTTACACGGTTCATGAGGCAATTATGGATGTTAATTTGCACAGTTTACAACTCTGAGGATGCACTTTTAGCAATTCTTCGATGTCTTGTAATTATACCAGACGAGTATGTAATGGAAAACAAAAATCCAGTACAGAAGCTGCTCAGACAAACTTCTATCTCTTTCTGTGGTCTCTTTAGTGCAATAAACACTCTCTAAGACACATTAGAATCAATGTTATGTCTCTTTAGTGTTAAAACGTGGTATAGAGGTTATTATAGCGTCCCAAAATTTATATTTACACCGTGAAAATTGTTACACGATGCATGAGGCAATTAGGGGTATTAATATGCACAGTTTACACCTCCGGGAATGCACTTTTAGCAACTCTTCGACACCTTGTAATTATACCAGACGAGCATGTAATGGGAAATGGAAAATCCAATGCAGAAGCTGCTCAGGCTAACGTCTATCGTTTTCTGTGGTTTTTTATGCACATGCACCGTGTAACAATTTTCAAGGTGTAAATATAAATTTTGCGATGCTATAATAACCTCTATACCACATTTTAACGCTAAAGAAACATAACATTGATCCTAACGTGTCTTAGAGGGTGTTTTTAGCACATAAAAAACCACAGAAAACGATAGACGTTAGCCTGAGCAGCTTCTGCATTGGATTTTCCATTTGCCATTACATGCTCGTCTGGTATAATTACAAGACATCGAAGAATTGCTAAAAGTGCATCCCGGAGTTGTAAACTGTGCATATTAACACCCCTAATTGCCCCATGCACCGTGTAACAATTTTAAAAGTGTAAATATAAATTTTGGGACGCTATAGTAACCTCTATAACACGTTTTAACACTAAAGAGACATAACATTGATTTTAATGTGTCTTAGAGAGTGTTTATAGCATATAAAAAAACCACAGAAAACGATAGACGTTAGCCTGAGCAGCTTCTGCATTGGATTTTCATTTTTCCATTACATACTTCTCTGTTATAATTACAAGACATCGAAGAATTGCTAGAAATTCATCACCCGAGTTATAAACTGTGTACATTACCATCCGTAATTCCCTCATGCACCGTGTAACAATTTTCAAGGTGTAAATATAAATTTTGGGACGCTATAATAACCTCTATACCACGTTTTAACCCTAAAGAAACATAACTTTGATCCTCATTTGTCTTAGAGAGTGTTTTTACCACATAAAAATCAACAGAAAACGATAGACGTTAGCGTGAGCATCTTCTGCATTGTATTCTCCATTTGCCGTCACATGCTCGTCCGGTATAATTACAAGATGTCGAAGTGTTGCTAAAGCTGATTCCCGGGAGTTGTAAACTGGCATTCTAACATCCGTATTTACCTCATGCACCGTGTCAGGGCCGAGCCAAGGGTATCTGCCGCCCGGGTTTGCCGCCCCTATAGCGTATAGCTCCTTAGACGTAAATAGTGTTAATTTTAAAATTCTGCGTTGCCTTGATAACTGTAACTTGTTTTAAAAAATAAAAAAATATAAAGGTTATTATAAACTTTATTATTTGTATAAATTAAATATTTAAAACAACTAACATAATGCTTTAATAGTTATAAAACAAAGTATTGCTTAAATTATTTATTATTAGTAACTTAGAAGTTATAAACATGAACTAAAAACTACATAAATTCTAAATTTAAATATCAAAAGCGACTTTTCTTGCTTTTTTAATTGCAAATTCTCGTATTAAATCCGTCATATCTAACGCCTGGCAAATCTCTTCCTCGATGCTTATTACAGCCAAATTTGTAAGTCTGTTCTGGCTCATAGTAGATCTCAAATAGTTTTTAATTATTTTTAATTTTGAAAACGATCTCTCACCATGAGCCACAGTGACAGGCATCGTTAAAAAAATTCGTAGGGCTACAGATAAATTCGGGAAAGTGCTAATTAAATCATTAGCCACAAGATATTCTAAAGTTTCCTTGGCCGAAGTCGTATTGCTTTTATTATAAATGGACAATATTTCAATTTCATTGCACAAATCAATTGCATTAACATCCATTTGTTTTGTAGATGAATCGGTTAATTTAATTTGTAAATCCATACAACATTTCATTAATTCTTCTTTATCTATAGATAAAGAGCCTAAATTATTTAAAAAGCCAAAATAGGAGTTGCACTCGTTTAACTGTTCAAATCTGTCATTTAATTTTGATATTACTATATCAAGAATATAAAAATAAAAATTGACTTTGAAATTCAACTCTGGTGATTCGATTGATTCATCTCTATGTTCATAATCAAAAAAAACCTTTGCTTTTCTCGGTCTAACCAAGCCTACAGCTGGAAAAACACTTTCGCAGTCTATATCTTCAGCAATTTTTTTTGCCTCATTAAGCATAGCTGTAAAACTACCTTCAGATCGTATTTCAATGAAAAAAATTTGAATTTCTATCAACATTTTTACAGTTTCTGGTAAAATAATATTAGATTTTTGCATGATTTTGCTTACAGTGTTTATTTTTGATAAAATATTGTACCAAATTACTAGAGAACACACAAATTTATATGATTTTATTTTATTAATTAGTGACTTTGCAAGGTTTTTTGTGTCATTGTCTCTTGATGTATCATTATAAAGGGAAAAGAGAGCATCATAAATTTTTTCTAAATTAAATCTAAGGGTTTTAATGGCATCGATTCTACTCTCCCACCGTGTATCAGATAAAGGTTTTACAGTTATGGTAGGAAGTTCTTTCATGAGAATATGCCAACGGTAGGTGGAGGCTGAAAAAAAAACATATATTTCTTGAATAATAGCAAAGAAATTTGTTACTTCAAGCGAACTTTTCGCAGCATCATTGACAACTAAATTAAGACTATGAGCTGCACAAGGGACAAAAAAGGCTCTAGGATTTATATCAAGGATTCTTTTTTGCAGCCCATTATGTTTGCCTTTCATGTTGGCACCGTTGTCATATCCCTGCCCTCGCATATCCTTAATATCAATATTTAATTCTTTTAAATAATTCAATAAAAAGGCCGTTAGTCCTTCACCAGTTGTATCTGTAACTGGGCAGAACCCTAAAAAATGCTCTCTAATTTCTATACCTTTTGAAATATCATTAATGAAAACGAACCTGACAACTACAGTTATTTGTTCTTCGTGACTCACATCAGGTGTACAATCTAATATAATTGAATAATATTTACACAATTTTAAAGTTTCGATTATATTTTGCTTGACTTTTTCACCTATTAGACAAATTAATTCATTTTGGATTTTATCACCTAAATAATGTGGCATATTATTGGTATCTTTTTGAATTCTGCCAATATGTTCCGCCATTATATTATCGAATTTTGCAATTGATTCAATTAGCTTCAAAAAATTACCATTGCCTTTTTCGAAAAGTTTTTGATTACTTCCTCTAAAAGCTGCATTTTGTCCAGCTAAATACTGTATGACACAAATGATTCTTTCAATAATTGACGTCCATCGTTTTTTTTCCAACTTAATTAAATTTTGGTTGACTGAGTCAACAGTTGTCCCTTTTTCAATCGATTTTTTTAGCTCGACCCATTTCTTAACACTCTCAAAATGCCCCTTACTTTTTTCGTGCCTGTCTAAATTTTGAGATAAGTGTCGCCAGTCAGTATAACCTTTATCATCGTTAAAAACATTATCAGTAACTTTAAATAATTTGCAACAAAAACAAAATACAGAATTATTTGACTTAGAATAAACTAACCATGTTCTAGGAACTTTTTCATTATTGCTTAATTTTTTGTCATAATAAGTAGTTGAAAAAGATCTGTTTGAATCGTCTAATGGAAATGCAATATTTTTCAATTGTAATGGCCCCAATTCAAGAATAGACATTTTAATGTTATCTGTTAAAACTTGCGGCCAAAGAGCAGGATCTTTCAATATTTCCATCCCAGCGTCCTCAGCAGCAACCTCGGTTGGTGGTGGTGAATCCGGTGTGTCCTGTGCATCCGCCTCGGATTTATTATTTTCTTGCCCTATTTCTGGATTTTCCATATGCGTGTCCTTGTTCGAATCAAGCTGTTCCTCCACTTGCAGGCTTGTTGATGGTTGTTCGGCTGCAGCCGCCGTGGAAACAAAAAATTTTTTTAAGGAGCCAGCCAGTCCTTTTTTAATTTCGTCTTTTTCGGACTTTCTTTTTCGATACTGAAAGCCGGAAAGTCTCTTTCTGCCATCGGCCATCTGAATTAAGCACAAATAAATTCTAAGGATAGCGAAACAGAAAAATAAGCAGAAAAGTTCAAATGTTTAAAATAATGAAAAATACTTACGTTTTAAAACTTTCAACTTTAAAAAGCACTATATTATTTAGCTCTTGCTTGAAACGTTTAGCCTTTTTATTTCTGCTTAGTTCAGTACAATCTTACTAGCATTCAATCGCAAACTAAACTAACCCCCAATTGCCCTTTTTAAGTTTGTTATCGTATATGCCGGCGGCATGCATG
Organism: Agriotes lineatus; assembly: GCA_940337035.1. Classification (NCBI taxonomy): domain Eukaryota; kingdom Metazoa; phylum Arthropoda; class Insecta; order Coleoptera; family Elateridae; genus Agriotes; species Agriotes lineatus. Next base: position 45,574 of record CALNHX010008957.1, on the reverse strand, counting down.
AGCATGAAGCATGTTGCAACAAAGCACAAATACACAATTTACTCATTATTTTTGTGTCTAAAGAGGGCCGCTTAGTCTAGCTGATTTCGCTGATCTATATAGTTTCGTGTTTCATGACGCTGCACCATAGCGACAGAGCGATAACTCGTGTGTCGGTATAATCACCGTGTACAATAGCAAACGGCACCGACGCGACGTGTTTATAATAAAAATAAATTATAAGTAATAAATTATTATTGTATGCTTGCCGCCTTAAAAATGCAACCGTTGCTCTGTATCAAGTTACCTTTATACGAAAAAAAGCCAGACACAAGACTATAACTTGATAAAAAATGTTGCATTTTCTAATGCCGCAAGGCACAAGCATACCTATCTTAAATTTCTTTCATTTTTCATTTTGCCGCCCCAAATAGTTTGCCGCCCGGGTGCTGTGCACGCTTTGCACCCCAGGCACGGCTCGGCTCTGCCAGTGGTTCTGTATATAATAGCATACTGTCCAGCTTTGAAATCAGAAGTTGTAGAATAATTTGATCAGAGAACATTATTCTCTAATACCAAATAGAAAAGTTAACTCATTCGTAAAATTGGCAATAGATCAAAGAGTCACAGTCACGAACTTACTATCTATACAAAGAAGCATTGCGGATAGACAACATTGTGGCAGTGAACCAAGCATGGGAAAGGCATTAGCTGAAATTCATTCAACAAAGGAGCACACAATATTTACTAATTCAACCGTTGCTTCATTTTAATCAGGGGCCCCTAATGTAAATTTTGATATTTTTTCCCTGTGGAGCCCCGTAACTCAAGCTTCCTCTAATTACTTTTTGCTATAGCAGATGTTGAAATGCTACTTTATCAACTCAACATAGTAGATCAAGTAGCACTTTAACCTGAAGGGTGGATAAAGTAATACTAGAGTAGATAAAGTAGTTCTTTAACACTTTAACTTTAACAAGGGTAGATAACGTACTTTATTTTTTTAATTTTTATTAAAAAAAAATTTTAATTGTTAAAGTTCTTGCTATAGAAAAAAAAATGTTATACTAGAAGATAAAATTCATTATCGACTCGCGAAATTAATTTACTCGCTGCGTCGCTCGAAAATCAAAATTTTTCGCTTGTCCATAAAATAAAATGTTATAGTCTGGTCTAACAAATAACTATTATTTGTCATTGTTAATGATAAAAACTGCCAATAAAATTCACTGTCTATTATGCCAAAATGACGAAAGAAAAAAGTCGTAGGGCTGCTAGAAAGCAAAAATGGTGTACGCCTACTTTTATAGGTGTGCTGATCAACCACAAATATGTTTAGAATGTTACAACGCAGTTCATTAAAAAAAATTTTTAATAAGTTACTGGGTTTTGGTTAAGATTTAAGTACTAAGGAAAAAGTGTTTTTATTAGGACTGTAGTGTTTACTCTGTTCGCTCTATAAAACTTTTCATTTTCACTTTTTGCTCAAACCACATATAATAATTTCTTCAGTGGGGGCCACACTTTAAATTTCCCTATTAAAATACAAGGGACCGTCGTTCATATATGAATGGCAAAACCCAGTAGTGTACGCTGTTCATCATACATAAATAAACGACGTGGTCACTCCGGAATCGTTACTGTCATTCATATATGTATGACGTGCCAGGCAATGTATTAAGACGTCAAGTACAGCTACATAAGGACAACCAGATTAACGTTTGAAGATGGGCGATTTTCCGCCCAATTGTTCAAATTGTGAAAGGGGTTCGGAAACTGCGGATCTCAACCATATTTTATGAACTGCACAAAATATGAAGAGCACGTGACTCGTTTACGGATGAACTGATCTTCTATACAACTGTTACAAAATATAAGGACAGTATTGAGCTCCAATAATATCTTCTTTTTTTGGGCGTATCGTAAAATATATAATAAAAAGTGAGGTGTTCTAAACAAGCATATCCTTCCATCCTTAATGCTTTAGGGGTTAACCGGTGGCTGACTTCTGTATGTAAATTATGAAGCAAGTCATCCTCTTATTTCCAACGTATGTTCCTTTGGGCCACGGCAGTGGCTTCGATCTCAAAATCTGGTTAAAAAAACAAATAACTTTTCAAAAAAGTGAAAGTTAAAGATAATTAATTGATAGAGAGGTGAGTCTGACTTACCATAATGTTGGAGTTTATTAACTTATGCATAAGACCAATTGGCACTTTCACATTAACGTAATAACTTCAATTTATAAATAAATATCGAATTGTTTAGTTTTGTATGAAGTAATATCTAAATGTATCAATTCACAAGCAACTTTATTACTGAATCTATAATATACAAAAACTGAATGTTTGCCTTGTTCTGGGTCGTATTTTCGACGACTTTAGCCACAATTCTGATGTTATTGCTCTTTGCAGGTTTAGAAGCAGAATTTTAAATATTACGTTTTCTAGAAGCGGGGACAGAAGCTTTCTAAAGAAGTAAAATTGTAAGATTTCCGTGGCCACCGGTCTCTTAAAGTTACTCTATCAATAACAATTGCGCTACATAGCTCGAGTTACATGAGGTCTTATGGTCTTATATTATCCTGCTGAAAATATGCTTGTTGCAATTCATACTCGTATAGTTGGTCAATAAATAATTAGATTATATTGTTTCGTTGGGACTAATATTTTTTCGTGAATAGACTACCAAAACATCTATTAGGAGAATCCACTCACACACCAGTTTAAGTAAAAACCGAGATTGATCAAAGAAAAAGATGAAGTGTAAAATAGTATTGTCGTTTAAGCGATCTAGTAACCAGTTACACTATAAGACTACAATAAGAATTTGTTTAAGAGGTGATGATACGCTTATAGTCTCTAGGAATGCACCTCTAAATATTGTTTTAGAATATTACAGCAAGTAACATACGTAATATTCGTTTATTGAGTAAGTCTTCTGATTAATTTAGTTGCTTCACCTTGCAATCGAATTCGAAACATATTTGTAAGAATGGCCGCAAATAAGGTGATCAATCTATAGGCAGCCACATAAGTTACTATATGGAAAAACTAACCCATTTTGTCTTAACCAAATCTTCTGCTTCTATAAAATAATAATTGGTGGAGTACCATCAAACTGGTTGTAATGTAAAATCCTAGCTACAAATCCTATAATATATCAATCTTACTATTATAGTGTCTATTATTGCATATATGCAAATACCTAGTATTTGGCATTATTGTATATAAACATATAAATTTAGAGACCAATGGATATTTATTGAATTTTTCGATATGTTTAATAAACAGCTAAACCTTACTACTATCACTTATTCACTTTCATAATGTACAGATGGTATGAAATAGCAGCTGAAAGGGGTTTCGCAGGTATTCTATAAGCACCTTTTATAGAGCCGGGATCAACGCATAATAATGGCGTCGATAAAGAGCCAATAAGCGATTCAGATTAGACTCGACAACAATCTCGGTTCAAACTTAATCTGAAAGGGTGTTGGGCCCTCCCGCCCATTCTGTGGTTATTGCAAATAGCGTGTTCAAGACGTAGCGATTCTCTCATCATTGGATTCTGCTGCAAAAACGACCATTACAATACAAACTTGATCGGCAAGGACGAGATAGCAAGTTGGTATTCGGGGTTGGACTCGCAAATTAGCAAGTCATGCTATATTGATTCCCTGGGTTAATTGACTCTTTGTTGCGTCTTCTTTCATAAAGCATGCATGAAGCTGGAAACTCCACAGGTTGTTTTAAACATGTATGCTCTTACGGTTTTTTAACTTCACGTTAATTAAGCTGCTGTAAGTGATTAAAAGCGCTTTAATGGAATACAGATTTCCAAAGTAAATGTAGAGCCAAGTAACATATTTTCGAAGGCCTTTTTAATAGCAAATTAAAAATTGTAGTCCTAGTCAACTTCCTTGAAAATACTCACAAACAACAAAATAACTAATAAAAGTATACTATGGAAAATAAATGGCCAAAAACATTAAAAAAAGTGTTTATTAAGCCGTTTATGATTTCTTAGTGGTCACTAAAATAATATTCAAACATTATTCTAGTTCAAACTACTTTCAACTACATTGTCGTTTGTAATTTTCACAATTAAATTAGAGTTCACACAATAGCGTATTGCTAAAAGAAAACTGCAACATATAGATTTAATATAAACTGCGACGTGTTTAAACGTATTTCATATAAATAAAATGTATTGTAAAATTAGGTTCATACAGAGTCCAGACTGACTTGGAAAAATAAAATATTTTGCCGTTTTATTGCAGTTATTTTAGTACTATAGACTACCAGCCATTTTAAATTTTTCCACGTCATTGTTACTAAATTTACAAAGGTACAATTCCTTAGCAAACTTTTATAACACTAAAATATTGACTTGTGATGCAAGTGTGTTATGTACCCTTTCATACTTCTGTGTAAATAAAATGCATACTGAATAGATATATCAGACACACATACTACAATAGAGTGACAAAAGCAATAAGACGAGAATCTCCAATGTACTCTGGAGCTGGACATACAATCATTTATAATCAGTAGGTATAAAATTATACGTATGTATAATCTGAAATTTATAATACCCGAAACTGTAATGTGTATTTGTTGTCTCACTCTTCACGGCGTATAAATTCTCTCTACTGCACTTTGTCTCTCGCTGTATTTATCGTGTATTCTTTGATAACCTTCCAATGCTCTCATTCCAAGTTTTTACCTATTTTCTCCTTAATATTTTCTAGTGCGTTCTTGCAACCCACAATCTCTTAGTCGGGCTGTCATTGTACATTGGTATTGGATGTCCGGTGCCATCTTAGGTGACATTTCGCTACTTTCTCTTCGACAGATTATATTTTCAGTTCTTCTCTGATTATGGTACATCTTCCCATTTTCTGGTTATTTCTAGCACTCTTCTATTTCGTATCTCCAAGTTACCCTGCAACTAGTTTTATTATTTGCAAACATCAATAGGTCGTCCGCGTAATTACTCATCTCAATTTCCTGCTTATGTTTCCGTAGTTTCAACCTTCTTTCACTAGTTTTCTCCTTAACTCTATTAAATTCCTTCTCCAACTCTATAAAAGCGAGGTATACCTTTCTTCCTGCTTCTTTTATTTCCAGTCTCTTTCGTTAAATGTTATTTTAGGATTCGTTGGTACAGTTTAAACGCTTTGCATAGAAAGATAATCCCTCTGCAATTATTGCACACCGTTGTGTGTCCTTCTTAAGATGAAGCAGTTTAATACCCATCTAATAGGGAATTGCTTCCTCATTCATAACCCTGATAAAAATTGCAGAAAGCTTTATGCTTTTCTCTGCCTTGCTTTTCAGAATTTCCTTAGTAATATAATCATGACCCGGTGTTTTACATTTCTTTAATACTTTATACCGATTGTGATTTAGTGCTTTTTTCACTTTTGTTTTTTCCATTTGTGCCACCCTGCGGTTTTCCTTCTATTTTACTTTCCTTTGTGGTGCCACATACTTTTTTTGCAACGCTTAGTTTGTATACCTTTCATTATAAAATTCTCAGCGTTCGTTTCGTCGTACGCTTGCAATTTATTAGAGCTTCCAACCTCTCTTTACACTTTCTTGCTGTATCATTGTCATCTAGCTTACAGGACTTCTGTTAGAATATATCTTTACTTTTCTATCGAAGAAAACATTTTCCGTATTTTCCATTTTATTTTCTGCATTCAATCGTAGAAGACAAATATAATATCACACCATAAAATTGCTTTGGGAACTACTAAAACAATTTAATTAGTGAAAATATTGAATATAGAAGCTTTACAGAAAGCGACTTAATAACTAAAGTTAAGTTATAACATCTACCGTGCGTAGTGGCGTGTGGCCGCAGTTGTAAATTCCTCCGCGATTTTCCTTAAAATTAATGTAATTATGTGGTATTAATTTTAAAGTGGCGTATTACAGGCATTACAGCAGAAACCTGAGAAGCCAGTACTTCTGGCGCAAAATTTCAGAGGGCGCCAAAATCGACAAAAATATGTTTCAGTTTTATCATAAGCCATTTTTTCCTGGACAGATATTTACTAGAAATTGCAACCTAAGCAAATAGTTTATGGATTTGTCTAACACTAAGTAAAATCTGGGTGCAAAATTTTAAGGGGCTTCTGGGGACTACCATGGTTAATACGCCATTGGCATTACCAGTGTAGTTTAACATCAAGTGCAAATTTAGGCATTAAAAACAATAATTTGTTAGTTTTTTGAAGACTTATTAACCATTAAATATCAAAAATAGGGGTTGTGGTGTTACTATAAAAGTGAATACGTTGTTATACACGTATATAGGACGCAGGTATTAGAATGGTCCCGCCGATATCAAAAATATTCGGTGGATGTATACTAGAAATGGGCGCGAGAGTGAGTATTCACGCTTACTTTAAACGCTCACGTTCACGGCGTGAACCTCCGCCCACGACGTGACCGCAGCTTTTATTTGAAAATTCAAATTCAGATAAATTCTGCTCAAATTTAAAACCAATAAAGCAACCTAAACAGAACTAAAAACTCTAAAATAAAATATGTTTTGCACGTGAAATAATTTACGTGGTATGTTGCAATCAGAATAGTAGACACAAAAATAAATAAATGAAAATTGACTACGCTAGTTTACAACAAGTGATAAATACTATTTCTCGCAAAGGCATTTGTTACAACAGCCTTCAAAGACATTACTTTTAATACCAAAAGCTGCCATTGGAATGGACGTATCCCTTACTGATATGAGTACTTTTAATTTCTAGGTTTAAAAGTACTGTTACGTTCGAGGAATGAAAAGTAAGTTCTACTTGGTCGCCTCTATACGCAGACACGCAATAGACTGCAGATACAATACAACACAGGTGCGAAGCTCCGTCGCTGCAGGCTGCCACACAGAAGTACAATGATCCCCAACTCTAGATCTTACACGTGGATGGGGAGCGGGGCACCCTGCAGTCAATTCTGTTTCTGTTTGCAGCCGTTGTCTATCCATTGGATATAGGCCTCTCTCATATTAGACCATCTATTTCTGTTCTGTGCGATCTGGTACCAGTCTAACCCGCAATTTCTTAAGTTCATCATACCATCTCTGCTGGGGCCTACCCACACTTCTTTTTTCGCCCCAGGGTCTCCATCGAGTGATGTGTCCGCTCCAATTTTCTGTGTGCCTAGCGATATGACCCGACCATCGCCATTTCAATGAGCTGATTCTTTCTATAATGTCGATTACCTGTGTTTTTTGCCTTATCCACTTGTTACTTTATTATCTTTTAGCGATATGTTTAATAGTTTTCTCTCTGTGGCTCTGTGTCCTTAATTTGTTTATTACTGCTTTAGTCAAGACCCATGTCTCAGAACCATATGTAACCACTGGAAGTATACACTCGTTGTAAATTTTTGCTTTTAGTGTCATACGAATTTTCATTCTGAAGATGTATTTTACTTTCCCATAAGCAACCCATCCTAATCTGATGCGTCTGTTGATTTCAGAATCCTGATTTTGCTTGCCTGCTGTTACTGATTGTCCGAGGTATAGGTATGTATATTTCCGTCTTTTTTATTGTTTGTCAATGGACTGTAATTGTGTTATCTACTGTATCCATATTTGTCATAAATTGTGTCTTTGTGTTGTTCATCTGCAGTCCTACTTTCTTTGCCTCTTTGTGTAATTCTTCCAGCATCGCTGTAGGTTCCTCCTTATCTTTTCCAAACAAGACGATATCGTCGGCAAACCTCAAATTGTGTAGATGTTCACCCTGGATGTTAATTCCTTTCCCTTCCCATTTGAGTTCCTTAAAGATATCTTCGAAGACCAAAGTAAGCAGCTTTGGCAAGATTACATCTCCTTGTCTGACTCCTCTTTTAGCTTTGATTTTATTTGTGAGTTCGTAAGCCCTTATAGTCATTGTTGAGGTTTTATATATATATTCTATTATCAATGTATCGAAAGCCTTTCTGAAATCTACGAATGCCATTCATACAGGTATATTGTATTTAGTCGTTTTCTCTATTAGCTGCTTTACTGTGTGGAGGCGTTCAGTAGTACTGAGATTGCTTCGGAAACCAGCCTGTTCTTTTGGTTGGTATATCTCAAGTTTTCGCTCTAATCGATTCGTATTTATTCTAATAAATAATTTATACCTATAGTTGAGACAACAGACTGATTGGTTGGTAATTCTCAAGGTTGGATGGGTCTCCCTTTTTATGAATCAAGACTACTATTGCGTTTTCCCAATCATTTGGAATGTGTTCTTGTGCTAAGCATCTATTAAATAGCCGTATTATTTATTCTTTGGTGTTTATGTCACGTTCTTTAAGCATCTCTGGCAGTATACTGTTTTCCCCTGCTGCTCTGCCATTTTTCATTTGTCTTAAAGCGTTCTCGAGTTCTTCAAATACTATCTCCGGCAGTTCTTCAGAATTGACATTAATAAATTTGTTTGCCTTGTTTTTAGTTTCTTCTTCAGCTGCTTTATTGGATGTTTTGGACTCGTAGAGATCTGTGTAAAAAGTTTCTATCACCTCTAGTAACTGCACCCTATCTTTTACTGTCGTATCCGATTTGCTATTTAGTTTTATTATTTCTTTTTCTTTGTGTTCTGTGTTTTGAAGATTCTCAAGCCCTTATTGTTATCTATTAAGGTCTCTACTTGTCTTGTGTGATTCTTTATTATTTCTTGCTTCGGCATTTTTCTTGCTGTTTCATTGATTTCCGCAAATTCTATTGTGTCTCCTTTTCCATCTTTTATTAATTGTCTCCTTTTCTCTAATAGTTGTTTTGTTTCATTTGACAGTTTATTCTCAGTTTTCTTCAAGGGTTTGGCTATATTCTCCGCGGTTTCTCTTATTGCTTTCGTTATTCTGCTGTTGGAGAAATACCCGCTTAGTTGTTCTCTATATTTTTCATTCTCTTCTTTCAGTTTGTCTACGTTTATTTTAGTTTATTTTATCTCTGTTTTCCCAGCTCTTTTTGTTCTGGTGTTTATAGTCACCTTGCATCTTACAATCCTATGGTCACTACCAATTGTGAATTGATTGACCACGTCTACGTCTTGGATTATGTGCTTGTTTTTTATTTTTATTTTATTCGTTGTAAATATTTAACGTGAAATTAACTTGAAACGTCAATTCCGCCTTGAAAATTTTCACTCACGTTTACGGCCCGATTTTCAAATATTACTCAGGTTAACGACGGCACCCGCCGTGACCCAGCGTGACCAGACTGTTTCCATGTCACGTGTCCATCCCTAATGTACACAGTCCGTGGCAACAAAGTTTGCAATATGTAAAGAACGCAATAAGTGCTTTCACTTTCAATGCGCATTTAGCGAAATCAATTATAACGAACTGAAAAAAAGCAAGAAATCTTGGAAACGTTATCAATGTACAAGGATAATTACCCGCAGCCGTAACAACTCAAGTGATACATCGGCGTCAGTTGCAATAAGTGAGACGAAACAAGTAGAACCATTAGCCTCTGATAATACTTTATTAAAACAAATCACGAGTTTGCTATCAGAAATAAATAAGAAGGTAGATAACGAACTGAAAGAATTATAAAATTCAGTAACATTAACTCTGGCAAATATGACGATGTATTAAAGCTGCTGACGAGCAATACCGACGAAGAAAAAAACCTCAAGCAGGAAGTGCAGCAATTAAAACAAGATAAAAAACAGAAAAAAGTGTTAATTATAAATATTAACGAGCGCATACTAAAGTTAGAACAGTATGCTAGAGATCGCAATATTGAAATCTGCGAAGTAAATGAGAATCTAGGGGGAAGACTGCAAGAAACTTGTCGTCAAAATTGCAAAAGAACTTAACGTCGAAATAACAGAAGAAGATATCGAAGTACCCCATCGCATACCAACAAACAAGCAAAATACACGTCCATCTATCGTTGTGCAATTTCTGTCAAGAAAAAAACGAGATATGATAGTCGAAAAACGTAATCTCATTATTGCAACGAATACAATGATACCTGGCCTTGGTACAGGCGAGAAAATATGTATCAATGAACACCTTACAGTTGATAACAAACAACTTTTTAGAAGAGCGAAAGAACAAGAGCGCTGGTTTTCGATACGTATGGCTTTGAAATGTGTAGTTATTTGCAAGAAACACTGTAACTGAACCGACTATTAGAATGACCACGTTAGAGCACATCACAACTAAAATGCAGCCATCAAGAATGCAAGTGCCGGATTCGTTTCTTATGTAGGTTGGGTGAGTGAAAATAATTTAAATTTATAAGTAATTAGATTTATTTTTCTTTTCATAATGGTGTTCAACGACATAAGATTTAATAAATAGCCTTGATGAACAAATTATTAATATCCAAAAATTCAGATGAACTACATGTTTTGTTATCACAAATAAACTTTAATTCCGATTGTATAATCCTATCTGAAACTTTTATAATTGATAACAGTAATTTATTTTTAAAGCCTATAACTATTTCAGAAATTTTAGATACAATATATAATTTAAAAAATTATTAAAAAAAATCTTTCTCAGTTCTTTGAAAATTATTTAAAAAATAGAAAGCAAATAGTAAAAATTTATAAACACCACAGCGTAGCTAATATACTGTTATTTGGTCCGTGTTTGTTTTTAATATATGCGGTTATTATAAAGTTAGGGGTATACTTTAAACTCATATAATTTTAACAAATCAAGCCAACAGCAAGAAGTAAACGAAATTTGATTGCTTAAATAATGAGATTGTATTGTATCTGCGGAAAACAAAAGTGTTGTCATGACAACTATTGACAAAAATATCAAAATAAAATCATCTCAATTTTAAGCAGACATTTTGTGAATTTATGGCCACCAAAATCACCTGATCTTAACCCAGCGGATTACTGGCTGTGGAGTTATTTAAAAAAAATCGGTGTTTAGAACACGGCCAACAACGCTACAAGAATTAAAAGACTGAGTAAGGGGGCAAAAGGGTGCAATTTGGATGAAAGGTTGGTAATCTTACACCAACAAAATAGAGGTCATATTCAACATTTGGGCCATACACTATTCCATTATTTAAGCAATTAAATCTCGTTTATTTCTTGTTACTAGCACAATTTGTTACAAATATACAATAAGCTCAAATATATCGCTTACTTTATGATAACCTTGTGTATTAACGATCTATTATAATCAAAAGAACTAAATGACAAATTAATACCGTATACAGACGACATAGTATTAATAATTGAAGGAGAAACCTAGGAATTAGCCAAGGAAGGCGCAGCCAGAGATTTTGTTACCATCAAAACCGGCATCGACGCAAACATATTGACATTAAACTATTCTAAAACTATGAAAATGTGCAACATAACAACAGAACTGATAGTACATAGTAATCAACATAATACGGAAAATTGCAAATGTAATATTAGCATTAAAAACAGAATACCTAGGGATAATTGTTGGTCAACATCTGAGGTGGGACGAGCACATTAATAACATATACAAGAAGATTAGAAAGATATAATTATATTTTCAAAAAGCTTAAAGAAATTATATCAATAAAACAATTGTACATGCATTAGTGCAGTCACTACTGTCATATGGCATAATGGCATGGACCGCCGCGCCGCAGCGAACTTATAGAAATACAGGTTGGAAATAATTCAAAAAAAAAATTTTAAAATCATAATGGGAAAGTTGATATTATACTCATCAGAATTACTATTCCAGAACTCGCAAAAACTGCTATAACGCAGTTGTATTCTAACGCAATATTAAAGTATATTTCCAAATTTGCTGAAACAATTAATTCAAGTAAGCTTACATATGTATCTAGAAAAAAAGTGATGGTGTACCTGTTAGCACTGTTAAAGCAATTGGGCAAACATGTTTCCTTTATCAAGCTCCGAAACTTTATAACAAACTACTGCAGTGCATACAAGAATACAACATTAATAGATGTGATAACAATTTCACTAAAAAAATTAAGACATTCATAGTGAAATTTTCTTTTTTGTGAAACCTACATTTTAAAAACAGGACAACTTTAGAATGTTATAATTACTATGATTATTATTTTTAATATAATTTTTCAATATTATAATTATATATAATTTATAATTAGAGTAGGCTGTGATTCGTGTTATATGTTTGGCAGTATTGAAGTTATGCCAAAGTAGCTACTGTATGGCCAGTAATATGGACTGCATATGGACAACTATTGTTATTTGATTTTGTTACAAATGTTTTTCAAATTACGTAAAGTAATGTTTTGGGGAGTTAACAGAAAAGCTATTTTAGCTGTGGAAATAAATTAGCAGCTTCTAATTGTTTCATCGTGCTAATAACGTAAGCCTTGAAAATTAAGTTGTTGACTTATAAGAATTACATTTATATTTTCTAGTTTCATTTACGTGTACTTGATTTTGTTGTAGCATATGCTGGAATAATAATAGCAACGTAAATTGAATGTACTCGCAGAAAGACAAACACGGATCAAAATGGAGAACTACTTCAAAAACGGGATCAGCATCTGTCTAGCGATAATATAACAATATAAAAAATATAAAAGATTACAAATATTAATACATTGTTACCGTGGTTACCATTTCTCTGGTGGTAAGGGGGCAGTAAGCAAGAGCGGCCGGCTTCTCAGCCAGAGGAGGGCGTGGGTCATATACGAGACTCAAAGCTTCAGCTAAAATTTAAAAAAAAAATACGGGCGCCAGGTAGCAGGTGACCCAGCTCTTGGCTAATCGCACATAAAGGTACACGATAAGATGCGCTACCAAACACTTCCTGAAAAGAGATACGGCAAGGGGGCATAAATAAAATTCACTGACCTAGGTAACGATTCAATATAATGAGCAAATAGTGTAACGAGGCTCCACAAATATTTTATACTACAACTAATACCGAGTAATCTACACAAAATCTCAATAGGGAGATCATATATCACAGTTTAATCAATACCATACAAAGCACAAGGCTAAACTCACCGCAAAACTGCCAATTACATGTATAAGGGCATAAAAATAAATAATTATAAACGGTATGTATCTGTTACAAATTAGTAGTATTAAGATAGGATACAAGATTGGTGTTAGATTTGGCCAAATGCACTACTGAATAAACACTTAGCAAAAGTGCGAAAGCATCTTGGCTTCGACACAGCTATTAAAATTAAAATCTAAATTTGGATTGCACGTTGAATGTAACCGAACACCCAGTATGCAAGGCTTAGCCTTTGTTTAATTAATAATTAATTTATACCGACGCAATCACGGGCCTACAAGATCTTGTTTTGGTTCCGTAAGGGCGAATTCGCGATATTGCAAGGCAAATTGCATTTACAACGGACGTGACGCGAGCATTATAATTTCTCTTGCACAACAGGGCGCAGATAGATATATTATTCAACGGTGTAATAGGTGACATTTGAAAATGTAAAAAAAATGCTTTCATGCACTTGACTGCACAACTAACTTACAATACCGTCAAAAATTATTCCGAGGTCGGAGACCATACAATACCGATAAAACATAGTCCGTACATATGACCTAAATATCGATCAAAAGAGCTACCGCTAAATTTTGTTTACAATGCAGAAATTAGTTACTGTTTTGTAATGCAGAATCAAATAAGGTTCCACAGGTGAGCTTACCGCTTAAGAATACACGTTAAAAACATTCATAAGTTTATCGAGCACATTGCAGCACCGTCACGCAGTTGGGCCGAAGATTCGGGAGTTCGAAACGGATATAGTAATCTGACAGACCTTTGCGATGGGCTACACTTCGGCAGCAGTGGCTGCAAGCAGGGGCCAAAGGGCAATGAGGAGGTCAAAAGTGGGTGACCACCGAGTAGCTGTCGCAGGAGGTTTGCTGGTGCTATCCTGTCATGTAACGCAGGCTCGACTGGCCGCTGGCGGAGCGATGCTCGATTCGCCACCAAGTAGAAAGGGGGCTGCTGGCACGTTGCCAAGCGAAGGGAGTACTGCAGGTACGTAGCCACACGGCAATACTGTACATATGTTCCCAGCGGGGAAACGAAAAAGCTGAAAGGACAACTAACAATAGAATCGAACTGAACGAACCTAGAAAAACCACATACCCGTTTCAGATCTTCACGGCTGAGTTTCGCCAAGGAGGTTGACCATGTGCTGCTAAAGCAAAATCCCCAAACAAAGTCTGGGCTAGGAGATCACAGCAAATAACATCCTCGGGGCCTAATCCAGACCACCTCGGAATCCAAAACTACACCAAAAGCGATTTCCTACACAGGATGCGCTTGAATAAATCCAATAAAGTTACGTCTCCAAGACGCGAATTTTCAAAGCACCTGTCTTTAACAGCACAAAAATGGCGAATGCCAAAATGGTTTCCAAAACTGATAAAGCCCAAAAATCAAATTTCTGGGGAAAGGGAAAATGCATGAGGTGAAGCCTACACTGCAGGGGCATTTGGACCCATAAAATCGACCGAATGGTTTACTTAGTTTGCAATACAGCTATCAAACGATCTGAATGCTCAAAGATAATGCAGGGAAAATCATACCTCAAGAAATACATGGTAAAAAGTTAATTTTAACCGAGATTAGGGCAAATAATTAGCTAAATAGTTGTAAATGACTTTTGAACCGTAACAAACTCTCCCCTCACTTAAAAATAGGTAAATTCCCCGAATTTACCGACGTAGAACCTATGCATGCACGATAATGAAACCTCAAAAATTTTCCAGATACACGAAAAGAACTATTGCGGACACCCAGCACATTCAAGCCAATGTCAACGAATTTAGAAGCGGATACGTAGCCAAAAAAAAGTACGTTAATGTCGGAAGACGAAAGGAAATAGGGGAATCACACAGGGTCTTAAAAGATTGATGGTTGAGAAAAGGAGTGAAGGGATAAACAGCTCTCCACATGAATGTCATGCAGAAAAGGACATCGGAACATCCGTCGCTGCTGGGTGGTAAAGGCGCGCCGGTGGATGAACCGATCCAGGCCCAAGTCTACACAACACCCACCGAGACACTGTCCACCAAGAAGAGGAAAATGAAAGGTGAGAGTGGTGAAAAAAAAAGGGGTAAGGGATTAAGGAGCTCTAGAAAAGAAGATAGCGGACGACACAGAAGAAGGATAGGAAGGATTGTCCGTTGTCACGTCAGTCAGTCATCGTAGGGTGGAATTAAGTGAACTACCAGAAATTTCAAAATTGGAAAAAGGCCGAAAAACGTTTGAAGTCATCACAGACAATGGGTACCAGGCGCGGGACCCCGTAGGATGCACCGCGATCATAGGCAACCATCCTCTGTGATGACCAAAAAAAAATAACCCTACACCCTACTAGTCTAGGAAAAGTGGGCAGCCCAGGACCGACTGCACACTGAAACACTATCCTCCGTGACCGGATAGCGGAACACCGGAGATGAGACCTCAAAGGTGGCTCACTCCTGAATGAACGACAAGATGGAATGTCTCGGTCTACCTTACAAGTAAGGAATAGACGGAAAAGTAACCGACCGTTCAAGTCCCCAACCAACCTCCCAAAAGGACAAAAAGAAAACTTCCACGAAGCTTTCTACAACGCCGATTTAAAAAAAACGAACGCAAGAAAATAACCTATAGCTACATTTGAAGACCAAAGATACGACAAACAAAAGCAGACCTAACAATAGACTACACCTCGTTAGGTGGTTGATCGCGATTGTCGTCATAATGGGGTTTAAGGTCTTTGGCGTGCCAAGTCCCACGCAGCAGATTACCTTCAGGAGTCTTGAGCTCATAAACCCATCTTGATAGTCGACGATGGATAATAAAAGGACCAACATATTTAGAAGCAAGCTTAGCTGAAAAGTGATTTGCAGCGTCAGAGAGGACATAGTTTCTGCGCCAGACAGATTGATTCACCTGATATTCAACAGGACGACGTCTAAGATCATAATGTGTCTTTGATTTCTGATACGCTTTATCCAGGCGGCGACGTACGTCAGCATACAAGCGTTGGATTGCTTCAGAGCGATGGTTATTATTAGTGGTGCGATCGAATCGAAATTCTGGCTCGACATTCGCGTTCTGGTCATCAGCTTCTCCAGGTCGTCTTAGAATAATCTCTCGACCAAAGTTGAT
The DNA here is from genome assembly GCA_940337035.1 of Agriotes lineatus. Lineage (NCBI taxonomy): Eukaryota > Metazoa > Arthropoda > Insecta > Coleoptera > Elateridae > Agriotes > Agriotes lineatus. The sequence continues at coordinate 29,477 of CALNHX010008957.1, read as the reverse complement.
GAAGTATGGACTTTGTCCAGTTACTTCGTGTTTAGCAGTTCTGATGGCACACGCCACATGAGGTAAATACTTGTCCCATTCACGTTGGTTATCTTGAACGTAAGCTGTCAACATAGTCTTCAGGACACGATTTATACGTTCGGTAGGGTTTGCTTGTGGATGGTAGTAAGCAGTAAACGACATTTTACAATTGTAGGTGTTCATGAGGGTAGTAAACTCACGACTGCGAAATTGCACACCATTGTCGCAGATTATTCGACGAGGGGCACCGTACATGAGGAACACATCTTCTTCAAGATGTTGGACTATGTTAGAAGCGGTAGCTGAGCGTAATGGGAAGAATAAAGGAAACTTGCTAAAGCAATCAGCGACGACAAGTATATAGGCATAGCCTTTCTTGGATCGAGGTAAGGGGCCAACAATGTCAGTGCAAATGACTTCCCATGGTTTGTTTATAATAGAATGACCACCCATGAAACCGACAGGAGGTCGTTGTTCAGGCTTGGTTCTTCCACAAGTGTTACAGCGGCGTATGTAAGCGGCGACGTCAGCGCGCATTTTAGGCCAGTAGTAATGTTGTGTTATACGATTTAAAGTTTTAGAAACACCAGCGTGTCCAGCGGTGGGCAGATCGTGATTTTGGCAAATCAAGTCTTTACGCCTTTCCTTCGGAACTACCAATCTCCATTCTTCATGGTCTTCCCGTAAATCCGAATAAGTGATGTTGACATGCTTATAAAGCTTGTCGCCTTCAAGGCGCCACAAGGGGAAGCGACGAGGATTATCTTGCACATTATTCCGCATGCGAATGTACCAGCGGTCTTTAACGGCTTCGTTAATGATGGGTTGGTCTCCTATAGCATCAACTACGGGTACGGCGCGAGACAATGTATCAGGTACAACATGGTCTTTACCCTTACGGTGAATGATATCAAAGTCGTATTGTTGCAGACGCACTGCCCAACGAGCAATTCGGCCAGTAGGATCTTTGATGTTGTTCAGCCATTTTAAGCTGTAGTGGTCCGTGATCACAGTGAACTTCGTTCCCTCGATGTATGGTCGAAGTTTTTCAATCGCGAAAAGAACTGCCAGGCATTCGCGTTCTGTGGTGCTGAAGTTCCTCTCATTTTTGGTTAAGGAGCGGCTGATGTAGCATATGACTTTCTCACCATCTTCTTGGTTTTGGGTAAGAACGGCACCAAGACCATAAGCGGAGGCGTCTGTTTGAATCGAGAATGGTAAACTGAAATTAGGGCACGCAAGTATAGGTGCAGAGACTAGATGTTCCTTAATTGAGCGAAATGCGTTTTCACAGTCTGGGGTCCAATTAAATTTGGCGTTCTTTCGAAGCAACGAGGTTAAAGGAGCTAGCAATGTAGAGAAATTTGGTACGAAGCGTCGGTACCATGATGCCATGCCCACTATGCGGCGGATCTCGGAAACACAAGTTGGAGTGGGTATTTCAATAATAGCCCGAACTTTATCGGGGTCGACTAACAGACCTCTGGAGTTAACTACGTAACCAAGGTAGCGAAGTTCAGGTTTACAGAAATGACATTTCTCTTTGCTTAAGGTTAAGCCAGCATCGGAAAGGCGTTTAACGACTTCCCGTAAGACGTCTAAATGTTGCTCGAAAGTCTGCGTACAAATAATTACGTCGTCGAGGTAGGTGAAGACAAAAGGTTCTAGGTCAGCCCCTATCACACGGTCTATCAACCGTTGCCAAGTGGCCGGGGCCGTATGAAGGCCGAAAGGTAGGCGACAAAATTGAAACAAGCCTCGGTTAGGCACTGTAAAGGCAGTATATTCCCGAGAGGACTCGGCAACAGGTATCTGCCAATAAGCGGACTTGATATCTAAGGTTGTAAGATAACGTGCGTCTCTAAGTTTGTCGAGGGTGCTACTAATATAAGGAAGGGGGTAAGCGTCAGGCTGACTAACCTTATTCAACTTGCGATAATCAACACAGAACCTATAGGTATTATCGCGCTTTTTAACCATGAGGATCGGAGACGACCACGCAGAGGTAGAACGTTCCACAATGCCATCTTGAAGCATTCTGTCTAACTCCTTATCGACATGCTGTTGAAGGGCCGGAGAAATGGGGTAGTAACGCTGTTTTATAGGAGGCGACTGCGTTTTAATCTCGTGTTGGACCAGGTGAGTACAACCAATTTTATCACCCATAGCCTTGAAAGTACTATCAATAAACTCTTGCAGCTGAAGGCTCTGTTCACTCGAAAGATGTTCAACAGATTGAATGGCATCGACAGATACGTTAGGATTGTCTACGGCAAAACTCCATTCATCTCGGCGAAGGTTAGGTATAATGTTCATCTTGCGCCAGAAATCAATACCTAAGATAAGTGAATGAGGTAACGAAGGAACAACTAAAACGTCCATGACACAGATTCTATCTCGGAGAGTTATAGGAATGATAGCAGTACCTATACTAAGGCATTCGTCACCATTGGCAACTACACAAGAAGAAAGGCGTTTAGTGTCGAGACGGCAATAGTCCTGTAGCATCTCCCAGCCTTGTTTACCTAAAAGAGTTCGAGAAGCTCCGGAATCTAAAAGACCTAGGATGGCATTTTCAAAGATAGAAACCTTAAGGTAGGGTCTTTGATCTTTATCAGCATGACTAAGTATAAAGTCGAGTACGGCTTGATGTTTGAAATTAGAACTTTCAGACTTTTTATTCGGATCAACAATCGGTTCGTTGGCCTTGTTGTGCTTGCAGCGTGCTAATCGGCCTCTTAACCACGCTGGACGGCGTTTTCCGAACACGACGGGCATGTCCTAGTTGTATAATCTGGTTTTCCACATCTGTAGCAATGTATTCTTTTGGACTGAGGGCAATCAACAGATCGATGGTTGGGTTGATTGCAATTCCAGCAAACCATAGATTTAACAGCATCAATTTGAGTCGGACTGGCACAAGTTGAAGGAGTGGAAACAGTAGCTGAATTTTCCACAGAGGCTATATTAAATTTCGAATGAGATCGACGGTACGCTAAGTCTGGTTCCAACGAATTCTTTCCACTAGTTGGAGGATTTCGAAAGCGTGAGGTTCGTACTTGAGTGTCTTCGATTATCTTGCATGTACGAGTGAGATCTGAGATAGTGATTACAACTTGTAAGGCGAGTTGAGATTGAAGATAAGGTTGCAGGTTTCTCCTTATCAAAGTGAGACGTGTGGTTTCCAACGGCACTGAAGGTAGGCGTCGAAAAAGATTTTCCATGACCGCGATGTAGACGGACACTGGCTCATCAACACCCTGGGTACGGTGTCTTATCTCATCCCATAAAGTTGCTTCGTAGTCACACGGCAAGAAGGTTTCTCGAAGAGCTTTGGTCAAGTCATCCCAACTACGAATGGTATCACGAATAGATCTGTACCAGATTAAGGCGTTGCCAGTAAAAAGTTCTACGGCTGCAGTAAACAGATGCTCTTTAGGTACTCCTCTAGCCACTCGGAGTTCTTCAATACGTTCCAAGAAGCTTGATACGCCACTTTCACCATCATATTGTATCTTCCATTTATTGACAGGAATAAAATTATGTTCAGAGGATGCACGACTCGATGTAACCATACCAGTGCTATGAAAAAGTGAAGATCTTCGCTGTGAGGCATTGAGGTTGAAGTTTACGTTGGAGCTACGCCTAGGTTCAACGTCTGGTGGAGATGGTTGTTCCTGATAGTCGTGATAAGTATCGGGAGCTCGAGGTAGAGAGGTAGCAGCATCAGGTTCGTCTAATGAAATTAAATCTTGATCTCGTTGATTTTCAATCTTGCTTTCAAGATCGTCAAGTAATTGAAGGCATTGATTCACTGCTTCATTTTTCAGATTAGCCAAAGATTCGATAGAAGCGATTCTCTCAAGGCGGCCATACACATGTAGGAGACGAGTATGTAATCTTTTAAAGTTGTTATCCTTTGCGGTGGAAAAACAAATGCCGACTTCTGCAGCAAGGATTGCTAATTTAGCTGTGCATGCTTCCAATTCTTGAGCATTATCAATGTGGACTTCAGGGAAACTAACGTTGCCACTGCGTTCCATTCTAAGTCGAGACCTAAGTAATTTGCGTTTTTCCATGACATTACCTTGGCAAGAAATACCCCTAACTAATAATTCATAATCGAGTTCATCGACAAGTAGGCGATCAACGTCCATCTTCGGGTATTCAAAAGAGCGAGAAAAAAGGGAAGAAAAATAATCTGACAGCTAACAGCTAACACTACTATTCAAAACTAATTAATGTGTTGTATAAACACTCGAATAAAATTACTATAACTATCAAAATCTATTATTAGAATATTAGCCTATCACTAACCCTGCAAAAAAAATTATCAGCAAGTAGCTAAACGATATCGCAGGATACCCAATTATCTAAATTACATGTACCTGGAAACTCATGCAACCCAATAAATCTATCTAACTAACATGCAGTATAAACACCATACCACCAAGACTAATTCTAAATGTATAAATAAATATATCGAGAGCACAACTAAGGGGAACAAATTTGCTCAAATAACGGAAATCGAAACCAGGGGAAAATTTGTCGAAATCAAGTGAACTTTAATCAAGCGAAAATGAAGTCAGATCAGGCAAAATCGGGCTCCACGACAGGGTGCCAATTAACCTCTTGTTACCGTGGTTACCATTTCTCTGGTGGTAAGGGGGCAGTAAGCAAGAGCGGCCGGCTTCTCAGCCAGAGGAGGGCGTGGGTCATATACGAGACTCAAAGCTTCAGCTAAAATTTAAAAAAAAATACGGGCGCCAGGTAGCAGGTGACCCAGCTCTTGGCTAATCGCACATAAAGGTACACGATAAGATGCGCTACCAAACACTTCCTGAAAAGAGATACGGCAAGGGGGCACAAATAAAATTCACTGACCTAGGTAACGATTCAATATAATGAGCAAATAGTGTAACGAGGCTCCACAAATATTTTATACTACAACTAATACCGAGTAATCTACACAAAATCTCAATAGGGAGATCATATATCACAGTTTAATCAATACCATACAAAGCACAAGGCTAAACTCACCGCAAAACTGCCAATTACATGTATAAGGGCATAAAAATAAATAATTATAAACGGTATGTATCTGTTACAAATTAGTAGTATTAAGATAGGATACAAGATTGGTGTTAGATTTGGCCAAATGCACTACTGAATAAACACTTAGCAAAAGTGCGAAAGCATCTTGGCTTCGACACAGCTATTAAAATTAAAATCTAAATTTGGATTGCACGTTGAATGTAACCGAACACCCAGTATGCAAGGCTTAGCCTTTGTTTAATTAATAATTAATTTATACCGACGCAATCACGGGCCTACAAGATCTTGTTTTGGTTCCGTAAGGGCGAATTCGCGATATTGCAAGGCAAATTGCATTTACAACGGACGTGACGCGAGCATTATAATTTCTCTTGCACAACAGGGCGCAGATAGATATATTATTCAACGGTGTAATAGGTGACATTTGAAAATGTAAAAAAAATGCTTTCATGCACTTGACTGCACAACTAACTTACAATACCGTCAAAAATTATTCCGAGGTCGGAGACCATACAATACCGATAAAACATAGTCCGTACATATGACCTAAATATCGATCAAAAGAGCTACCGCTAAATTTTGTTTACAATGCAGAAATTAGTTACTGTTTTGTAATGCAGAATCAAATAAGGTTCCACAGGTGAGCTTACCGCTTAAGAATACACGTTAAAAACATTCATAAGTTTATCGAGCACATTGCAGCACCGTCACGCAGTTGGGCCGAAGATTCGGGAGTTCGAAACGGATATAGTAATCTGACAGACCTTTGCGATGGGCTACACTTCGGCAGCAGTGGCTGCAAGCAGGGGCCAAAGGGCAATGAGGAGGTCAAAAGTGGGTGACCACCGAGTAGCTGTCGCAGGAGGTTTGCTGGTGCTATCCTGTCATGTAACGCAGGCTCGACTGGCCGCTGGCGGAGCGATGCTCGATTCGCCACCAAGTAGAAAGGGGGCTGCTGGCACGTTGCCAAGCGAAGGGAGTACTGCAGGTACGTAGCCACACGGCAATACTGTACATATGTTCCCAGCGGGGAAACGAAAAAGCTGAAAGGACAACTAACAATAGAATCGAACTGAACGAACCTAGAAAAACCACATACCCGTTTCAGATCTTCACGGCTGAGTTTCGCCAAGGAGGTTGACCATGTGCTGCTAAAGCAAAATCCCCAAACAAAGTCTGGGCTAGGAGATCACAGCAAATAACATCCTCGGGGCCTAATCCAGACCACCTCGGAATCCAAAACTACACCAAAAGCGATTTCCTACACAGGATGCGCTTGAATAAATCCAATAAAGTTACGTCTCCAAGACGCGAATTTTCAAAGCACCTGTCTTTAACAGCACAAAAATGGCGAATGCCAAAATGGTTTCCAAAACTGATAAAGCCCAAAAATCAAATTTCTGGGGAAAGGGAAAATGCATGAGGTGAAGCCTACACTGCAGGGGCATTTGGACCCATAAAATCGACCGAATGGTTTACTTAGTTTGCAATACAGCTATCAAACGATCTGAATGCTCAAAGATAATGCAGGGAAAATCATACCTCAAGAAATACATGGTAAAAAGTTAATTTTAACCGAGATTAGGGCAAATAATTAGCTAAATAGTTGTAAATGACTTTTGAACCGTAACAACATATTAGTATCATGCGCATCATATTAACAAACCTTTATGTACGATGGATCAATAACGTGCCCTTCATAGACCTCATTTTCAAGCATGTGTTTTTCGCCGTCGGTTGAAAATAGCTATTTATGATGTACGTGGTAAATGTTACTGTTCATTGCAGGCGACATAAAAATTATTAAAAGAGACCGTAGGCTTAATTTGAGGACATATCAAGTGCAATAGCAGGTTTAACTGTACGCGAGTATGCGTACTATATTTAATTTAATAGAGGCTTAAATTTTTGGCATTTGTAATTTATATCATAATAAAACAGTATAGAAAAGAAGAAGAAAAAAGTATAATCACTTTATAACCTCACTTCCCGTTTAAAATACGTAAATTCCAAATCGACTGTATACTTTCAGTACATGGGCTAAAAATAAATAGCTGATTTTACTTTTAGCACGCTGATATATAACCTTTCTTTGCAGATATTTCTGTAGTTTTATAAACATTGCCCTTTTAGAGTGTATATGTTACAGGCAACTTGTATAATTAAGGCATTATAATCCCTAAGGCATTATAATCCCTAATGAGCTGTAACCTGAGTTAACACTCATCATTCTAGGGAATTTTGTAGGTATTTTTGGCAGGCGAGCTCATCACGGGCATCAGGCAACGAACAGAAACAAGCCAACTCACGTAAGGATGCATATAACACAAACAATCGAGGGCTGCAACTAACCTAAACAAGCTAGAATGACACACAGCCTAGAAATAAGAACTAGCGATGCCGCAGATTAAAATCTGACAAAAAATGTAGTAGGTGCGTACAATAACTAATGTCGTTTGACTGTGTAGTTTGAAAGTCAGCATTTAGAAGACGGGTAAATAAAAATAACCTGCATGCAAGGCAATCACCATCCTCACGTAGAACGACCTACCTGAAGTTTGGTCTATACCACACCAGTTGCAATCTTGCTTAGTATGCATTTATCTATTGGTTGCATAAAAGTAGGAAAACTACAAAAGTACACATACATCAAAAAGGTTCTGGTCACACACGGGACTGATATGTTGTAGGCTGAAAATCCTGTGAATCGCAAAAGTGATCTGCATGGATAGTGCGCCGATAGCAATACACCGACAAATCGTAGACATGCAGCTGTCTCATTTGATCCCTTTCGCTGACGTTATTAGCGGATAGGTACTGTCTTTTCATGCCTGGCATTGCTGCCCTGCAAGAATACTAGCCTAAAACGGAAAAGATCAATTCTACCAACGCCAAGCGTAATTGTGTCATACAAATGCTACATAAACGCGTATGTTGGGACCAAATTTCCAAACAGGCGTTCCATGCCTAATTATAGAAATAAATTGCAGACTACCAAGTTTATTACTTATTAGAAGAAGAAAAGGTCGTCTTTACTAATAGTAGCTACTATTTAGGGATGGGCGCGTGACGTGAAAACAGTCGGGTCACGTCGTGAATGGGACTAATATTTGAAAATCGTGACGTGAACGTGAGTGAACGTGACTGAAAATTTCCAATTGGTGATTCACGTTTCAGGTTAATTTCACGTTAAATGTTTAGTAACGAATAAAAGATTGCAGGGTGCCCTGCCCACCCGCTTCCTGCCCATGTGGAAGATCTAGAGATGGAGCTGCGCATGCGCAACTGTGCTGTGGTGTGAGTGATGTGTGTAGTGTGTACAGTCAATTGCGTCCTGCCTGGGATTTAATAATTATTTCTATTCTAAGGTTCTATTTAAGGCAGCCGGGACGCACGGACACAACAATTGTTCTGTAGCGTATGTAGGAATAGCGCATTTGCTTGCAATATCCCACAAAACACTGGAATCGCATACGCAGCCGCCTGCCCTCGAATTCCACCACCGGTAATATTTTTTTTATTTGAAAATGTATGTAATTTATTAAAAACGTGAAGATATTTTTACCTCTAACTTAATTCGATTTTTAAAATTATTTAGTGTGGCAATATCCACTTACGAGGGAAGTTCTCGATAAAATCCTTTACAGATTTTTACTGTTTTTTTTTAATTTGAACATTCTGTTTTATTTGAATTTGAATTTTGAAATAAAAGCTGCGGGTCACGTCGTAAGTGACGGGTCACGCCGTGAACGTGAGTGAACGTGAGCGTGAGCGTGCGTGAACGTGAGTGTTTAAAGTAAGTGTGCAACGTACTTGAATACTTACTCACGCGCCCATCTCTACTACTCTTGCAATATTATTTTCTATATTTTTGACAATCCAACTAAAAACTTCATGTTTCCACCTTCACCGTCAAAATTTACAAATTCCGAAAATGCGCACACACGGACAAACACTCACCCGTCATGAATAAATTTACTATAGAATACAGCATTGAATTTTTAACTACATCCACAATAACGCTTCAATTTTAAAGAGAATTCTTTGGAACTGTTATGAATGACTTTTTGTGATATCGATTATTATACAGGGTGTATCTAAAATCTAGGTCACGGTTTCGTGTGCGTGTAGTACGTGTAAAAATAAAACAAATTCCTAGATAAACATGTGTCCTTAACCAAATGGTTAAAAGGTGTCTACATTTAATTTTTTAGATCTGTAATGATTTTTTCTGAGTATGCTGGGGGAATCTATGTAATTTTTAGGATACGTATTCTTCAAGCCTAGGATTCTTTGACTATTACTCGCCTTACATTAAAAAACATTCCAAATCAAAACCGGTTTTATTTTTTAGAACTTTGATTTTTGGCTATTAATACTTTTTAGTTGTGGAAATCAGTTTGCTTTTTATAAGCGCAGTAGATTTGTAATTCCAAAACTACAGGTATATTATTAATCCAATAAAAATTTTGCAAGAGTACTCTTTTATTTCTGATTAAATGTAGATTCAAAATAGATTGGAAAAATTAATGAGAATTACAAAATATAACAGAGGGCAAGTAAACGTTCTTGACAAAGGGGGCACCTTGTTTGGTTCCTACGCCACTGAAATGTCATATTAAAATAAGAGCAATAATCAAAGGTGCCTAGTCTTAATTAAAACTTACTCTGTAAGTTTGATTAAGTTTCCGCAGCTTGTTCAGAGAAAGTCAATATAATTTAAATTAAATTAATTTCAATTTTAACACCCTGTATCTCGGTAACTGTTTGGTAAAGGACATATGTGCATCGAAAAATTTTGTTATTTTTATAAGTACTACACGCATACGAAGCTGTAACCTACCATTTAGATAAACCGTGTACGTATATGCATTATCTTGTTTTACTTTTAATATACTGCTATGTTGTATTCTACCAAATCATTTCAGAATTATTTCACAGTCTCACAATTATTAGACAGGGTGCATCTAAATTGGCGGAAAGATCACGTGGCGATATTCTTTCTAAGATTCTGACCTTAATACTAAAATGTTATGCTATAACTCGAGTTTTTACTTTATTTTTCAAAAACTAACTACGCCACGAATTCTTATCAAAAAAGTGTGTAAAAATTACTTTTTCACAAGGAAACGAGGTATATTCACAAAGCGAAAAATCTAAATTTTGTTTAAAACTCCTATACAAAAAAAGAAGTTTTCATCTTCAATATTTTCTTGAAAAAATAGATCGAGAAAGGGGGGGGGGGGGATAAATTTTTCCATATCTACTATAATTATTCAGAAACCATAGAGAAGATAGAAATTTGCCCGCCCTGTACACTAGAAAAAATATTAGTGTTTTAAAAAAGTTGTGAGAAATTGGGGAAATTGTAAACTAGATCAAGTTTTCAATTCTGTAGGTTTTTAATTGGAAATTTGAATTTGAAATTAGTAAAATTACTGATAATGTTATTTAACGAAGAAGTTATCAAAGAAACAAAAGTATTAGTAAAGAAATCCACAGGTCTAACGCGCCAAAACTTTTTCAGAATGTATAGTTAAATTGTTCAAAGAATTAATGTTACTGTTGCCGAAGGATTGACGTATTGATTTTCTGTGAAAGTTCTCGGGTAAAATATAAAGTTAATGTTAACAGGTTAACAAGTTTGAATAATTAGAATTTTGGTTGAAATGTGAATTAAGATTGTTAGAAATTATTGCGGAAGATGAAGTAAATTTTTCTACGAAAGTTGAAAACGTCGTATTTAATTTTGAAGAACCAAAGATGCAATTCAAGAAGATGATAGATGCGATTGGCTAAAAATAGATGTAAGCGATAAATTTGCAAACCTAAATTACGCTAATCTGATACCAGTACTGGATTTCTTTGTTGGGCCAGATCTTCTTAACAGTAGTAATAACTGCATGTGATGAATAATTGTTAGTGGTGGTTGTGATTGAAGTGGTTTGTGTTTTTTTTTTGCATGTCAAGTTGAACCAAATATTTAGGTGGGCACTCTTGAGTCTCTTCGACAGGTCTTTAAAACGACAAAGTTAACTCGACATTCGAGCTCGACTAATAGCAGATTTGGAGAGATAAACCAAATGAAAGGCTTCTCCAAAAATTAAAGATTAGTAGAAGGGCAGTACGGGATCTAGAGGGGGGTGAATAAAGAGGCCTACGCTCCAGGCGCCAAAGAAAAAGAGGCGCCAGCACGAAGTTTTGAATGTTGATAATAAGACGTGACCGAATTTGAAAAAGAGAGAAAATGATAAATGACTCAAAATTATCTTTCTAAAACAATATTATTCTCATAGATTGTCGTGCAACAGTTGCCGTGAACAAGATTGCAGAACCGCAGTCAACTTATTTTTATAAATGGTACACCTTGTATATTTCTACATATTTGAATGTTGTCTTTTCAAGCTCTATAAATAAGTTCAGTTTTTGAAATTTGTATAAGCCGTTCTGGAGTTCATCGACTTTTCATGTAAAAATTTGCGCTTGCAGATACTAATTTAAAAGGGGATCTAATTTTTGGGATAGAAAATTGGGATTCCGCTTATGCCTAAATAACTTTCTGGAGTATCATTTGGCGAGGACAGCCTAGCTGTGTGGTGCGATTACTTTGCTGTAACAAGTTAATTTTTTGAAACTTTACAGAGTCATAACTTTGTTTTTTAAAATAGCACTCCCCATATTTGATTACTTTGTTGTTTTCAGCGCTTTATTTTATATCTTTTACATTCCAAACGTCATATACCAAAAATTTATAGTTTATGAGATAATTTGGATTTTTTGAAAAATACTCCCATATCTCATCGACATCTACCTAGTGTACCATGAAAAGAAGCGCTCGTAATCAATTTTTGCTGGAATGATTTGCCTCTGAATGTGACAAAACGACTGTAGTTTCAATATGATGGTGCCCCACTTTATAATCGTCGTACTAGAGGGAGTATTTGGACGACGAGTTTGCTTTACCTGATCTAACGTTATCAGACAGTTGTTTCATTTGGGTTTCATCCACGATCGGATCTATAAAGCTGAAGTCACTACCAGTGAAAATATGCAAAGAATTACAGAGGTTTTCTATAGCATTGGCACTCTCGCACTTGATGCCGCGAGTGAGTTTTCTTAACCCCCAAGGGGGGCGTCATTTTGAACATGTTTTGTAATTCCAAGTACTATTTGTTGTAAATAAATAATTCTAAGTTCCCTGTTGTACTTTTAGGGTACTCGCATATGCTTCCATGCTTGTGGATATGATAAAAACTTGTTTTGCAGTTTTTGAAAGACTATCTTTTGGTGCCTCCTATACGGGTATCTCTCAGTTTCTTGCAATACATTTTTCGTTAATTACATTTTCTAGACAGATGCGATGTGAGAGTATTTAAAAAAAATCGGAATTATAGCATGTCGGATGTAGAATGAAACGCTAAAGACAACAAAGCAATCAAATATGGAAAGTACTATTTGAAAAAATTAAGTTATGGCCCTTTAAAGTTTCGAAAATATAACGTATCACAGCAAAGTAATTCACAACACAGGTAAGCATTCTCGTTGCCAAATGATATTCCACATAGCTGTTTAGACATAAGCGGAATCCCAACTCGCTATCCCAAAAATCAAATAGCCTGCAATTTTTGAATGAGTATCTGCAAGCGCACGTTTTTACAGGAAAAATCGAATAGTTCCAGAACGGCTAGAGCAAATTTTAAAAAGTAAATTTATTTATAAATCTTGAAAATGGAAAAATCCAAGTATGTCAAAATATACAGTATGTCTCCGGATTGAGTTTACTAGAGGGAAACATTTTTTGTTTTTAGTTTTACATAAAAATGTTATAGGAATTAAAATTCTTGATTGGTCTCAAACTACCATTTCAGTTATTAAAACTCTGATTTATTTATTCAGGGTGTTGGCAAAATGCAAATGTTTTAAATCTTATTTTGACACTTATTTAGTTACTAACGTATGTCCCATAAGTTTTGAGAAAAAAATCTATTGTAGCTTATTTCTAGGAAAAACGTGTTCAATGTTTTTTGTCTTTGAAGAACACGGACCATTATCCGTAGTTTAAGCGTATAATTCTATTAAATACAGCTGTAGAAATATTTACTTGTAGTTCAATTTAATATAAAATTAAAGCAACGTAACATATAGCTGTTAATAATTTTTCTCAAAACTTATGGGACATACGTTATTTGCCAAAAGAATTTAAAATTACATTTAACAACATTAAAGAAAAATAACATAATTCAAACAATCCCCCAACATTTTCTTCACACAGTTCAAACCTGATGGTACGGACCTCCTGAAAACTGTTTTGGATTTCTTCAATAGATGCAACTGCCTCTCGTATGCGATTTTTAAAATTTTTAGTATTACATATTTTCTAATGGTTGGCTGTAAACAATTTGTTTTAACCGTCTCCATACATAAAAATCTAAAATTGTCAAGTTAGGACTTCTTGGTGGCCATAAAATTAGTCCATTCCTGCCGATCCATCTTTCTTCAAACTTTACATTTCTCCAATCAGTAACAATGCGAGAAGAATGAGCCGGACAACCATCCTGTTGAAAATACATTAAATTTCGGCATTGCTCAGGCAATTCATTTAAATTGCCGTTAAAAAATGTTATAGCATGTCCAGATAAGTATGTTGATTTACGTTGTTTTCGAAAAAATATGGTCCTATTATTTCATGAAACGAAATTACACAAACATTAACTTTCTTAAAATATTGTCGACTATTGAAAATGCGAAAATGGGGATTAGTATCACTCGAATATCTAATATGATGTAATGCAACTGTCCCATTTGTAGAAAATGTTCCATCGTGAGAAAAGATAATATTTTTATAAACATTTATTTCACTTAAAATTTCATTTCCCATCCACAAACAAAAATCTGGCGGTTTTTCATCATCTCGTTTCCAAAGTGTGATTAAAAATAGCTTTATAGGGCCTAATTTTGTTGTCCCTCGGAATCTTTTCAATGTGCGATTTGCTAATTTCCATTTGGAGTGACCGTTTTGTTAAAGAATTTCCTGGATTTTCTCGTACCGATTCCAACACTAAAATAATAGCAGCGTCTTCTTCATTATGTACTTTTTTAACCTTCTTCAAATTGTTCACAGAACCAGTTTTAAAAATGTTTTATACAAGTTTGTGGACACCCATTCGAGATACGTCAACAGTAGGAATTTTTTCTAAAAAATTTTCAACAACATACCGATAACTATTTTCCCCTGTACCGTAACATTTAGTCGGGAATCTGTCCTCTCAAAAAACGCTTCTAAAATGATGTGGTGTGCACTCGAAGATATAGTTAAAAAAAATGTGCACTATCTGGAATAACCTTGCGGATCTGAATGTGGAGGGCTCCACTCTTTTTGCGATTGCAAAAAAGCAGAAAAAATATTTTCCGGCATTTTTTTATTACAAAAAATTGATGAATTTGATGCGTACATCGCATTCGCAAGTTTAGTTTTGAATATTTCTCAATGATTTTTAAACCAATGGAAAGCTTATTATTTCTGTCTTCAGATGATGTCAAAGTAATCACGAAATTATTTTAACAAATGCTACACAAATTGTTTAAGCAAAGCGTACCGGGAACGCGCGGTATAAACTTCAGCATCGAGGTATTTTTTAAACTATTGCACATAAAGGCATACTTCCAGCGTATGGAATGTGTAGAAAAGAATGGAGAAATTTTTAGTGAAAGAATTATCTCTATTGCTTTATTGTTCTAAAAGATACGATTTATATTTGTACATCGCTCCGTTGTTTTCCGCTGCGTGTTTGAAGTTAGTTCAACCATAATAGATATCTACCTCAAAAAAAATGTAGTCCTGAATTTTGGCACAAATGTTCCTTAGTATCTTAAGAGCAACCCTTTACACATCCCCACCTGTAGGGTACCGGCGTCATATCAAGGAGGCATTGGCAGTAGTTTAAAGATACTTTTTATTCAGGTAAAGTACTATTTCTGTTTCGAACATGGCAAAACATTATTAAGAAAAGTTGTTCAGAATCTAGAGTAATCGCCCCATGCAAAATTCCAGAAACTTTTATGAAGTTGCGTATCAAATAATTATTTGCAAAAGTGCGACTACGATAAATCCAGAAATTCCCAATCCAATTAATTTTGGTTGGGACTTGAAGGATGATGCGCTTAACCCAAGCTTAATAACTAATAAGTGTTCATCCCAATGTAACTTACGAAAATCTATTTTGTAAATGTAAATTTATAAAATGTACTGGTAAATGTAGTTATAACAAAGCTGAATTAAAATGTATAATAGGTTGCTTTTGTGAGGGTCAATGTATAGCTTCTAATTTGCTTTAAAAACGTATATTTGTATATACTACAGTGCTTTTCTTGTAAGGCAACGTATCACGGTTTACATGGCAAAGACTATATCTTACGTATTATGTTAATGTTTTTTTCTATAGAAACTTTTGAAATATTGTTTTGTAACCTATTAAATTAGACCTATATGGAAAATAAAACTTAATAATTATTATTATGAAAATATAAACCATAACATTTTGCTTGCAAGTGTATTATTTTTCAAGTAGGTAGCGTTAGCAGAAAAATAATCACCTATAATACCATGAGTAGTCAAAGTGATGCCGAATATTTTTGCTGTGGTATCACTAATGTCCATTGCACTTAGGTTGGATTACTAACCGCAATGGACATGAGTAGAGATACCACCGCAAAAATATTCTACTTAACTTTGACTAAGAATGGCATTCGAGGGACTATTCAATGAACCAAACAAGTTTTTGAAATCTAGCAACAAACTACGCAATTTCTATAGTAACAGAACACTAATATTGATTTTCTAGTAACAATTACATTTGTTTAAAATATTCAAGGGTAATACCACAGAATAATGAATAAACACCTAACGGACTCAGAAACGACACTCGCGACTTTGGCAGGAATCTAAAAATTAGTGCGCATGCGTAGCGCTAGCAAGTAGATTTGTGACGTCATGACGTGTATTTCCATGGAATGGTTTTAACAGGTATTGTTGGTGGTGCGCCTATAACTCAACTTTTTAAATTTCCCGCCTTTTCTACTTACTCACAGTATGGCCACCTGACCAAAATAAGGCACCTCGAACATCAAAGGCGCAGCTGCGGAATGTCGCTTCTGAGTCCGCAAAGTATTCCGTTTAAATTTCTCGAAACCAAAACTGCGTTAAAAATTCCGCGAGACCGCAGGTCGGGTGGAATTTGAGCAGTTTTTGTTGAGAGAAATTTGCAATAATTTGCATGTTGACGAAGAAAATTCTCTTAAAAAATTTTGCCTTGAGTGGTATTTGGAAAGATTATTCAACAATATGGGTAGATGACTTTTCCACTATTAATTCAATACTGGAGCTTCCAACACGATTATTATGAATTTTTAGAACGACTTGATTTGCAAACTTTGACTTTGACGTTTTGGTGAAATGTCAGCCAAAGGCTACTCACTAAATTGAAATCACTGAAACCAATCGGGGTCGCGTGAAAACACTGTGTCATTAGGTGTTTTCAATGACAGTCAATTTTGATTGGCCGTTTCTGACAAATTGAACAATTTTCATTGGTTCGTTCATTATAGTGTTGAATAATCACTTGAATACCTTCCAGGAAGATATATCCGCTGATATATTTTTTTGATTGGTCAAGAAACGTCAAATTCTGGATTTTCATTGGTCACTTTTTACAGATGACAGGTGAATTGAATAGTCAACATTTTTTGTGAACTGGTAAGTTTCTTAAGAAATTTATAGCTTGGATTTTTCCATTTTTTCTTGAATTGTTATGTGCTTATCGCAGCTTTATGAGAAAAGCTCTGCATTATTTTTATGTTTTTATAATTTCGCCCTTAAGTTGTAATAAATAGATGAAGAAAATGAAGTACTTACTTTATTGGTTTTGTTTATGTTCGCAAGTAAATTAATCTTTAAATTTCTGCTTTTTAGTGATTACAAATGACATTATTGTATAACCAATCAGTGTAATATAATTATGAGTAAGTATAATACATACAAATTATTTGCAAGCACAGTAATTTATATTCGTATCGCTGTTCAAATCAGTGATCGGCAAAACGCGCCACGCGTGAAACTCAAAACACGCAGCCAAAAATAAATCGTATTTTTAAAAACAATAAAGCGATATAGATCATTCTTTCTCTAACAATTTCTCCATTCTTTTCTACACATTTCATACGCTGGAAGTATCTGTAGCAGTTGTTAAAAATAATTTAGTTATTAATTTGACATCATCTGAATCCAGAAGGAATAAGCTTTCTATTAATTTAAAAATTAGTAAGAAATATTCAAAATTAAGCTTGTGAATGTGATGTACGCATAAAATTCATCAATTTTTTATAATAAAAAAAAATCAGGAAAATATTTTTTCTGCTTTTTTGCAATCGCAAAAAGAATGGAGCCCTCCACATTCAAATCCGCAAGGTCATTCCAGATAGTGTACTTTTTTTTAAACTATATCTTCGAGTGCACTTCTATGATCGAATTTGTGGTCCCTGATTCCTGACTAATTGTATTAAATACACCTTTTGTTCTAATTTTTTACAAGCAGAATTATTCTTTATTAGTTTGAAACGTTTATAAATCTTTTGTTAGCATTTTAAGGATAACAATACTTTTAACATTTTTTCTGTACTGAGTTGTACACATTATACATATCAGATATACAGATTTTAACTTTTTACATTTTTAATTCACCCTGTATAAATAAATCAAAGTTTTAATAACTGAAATTGTAGTTTCAGAACAAGCAGGAATTTGAATTTCTATAATATTTTTATGTAAAACTAAAAGTAAACTTTAATTCCCTCTTGCAAGCTCAATCTGGGGACATACTGTACAGGGTGTGACTTTACAAAGTTAAGTTGATTGCGGTTCTGCAGAAATGGTACACCCTGTAAAGTGCAAAATAATATATTTATGGTAAAATAGTAAAAATAACCCTAAAATCATCACGAATACCTGTACATCAATGAGGAACAAGAAGAAACTCGGAAAGAACGCAATAGCAAACGCTGGATGTTGTATATATAAATCCACATTTTCGAATTAGGAAAGCCCACTAAAGACGTCTGGTATTTTCATTCTCGTAAGCTGTAGTATATCCTAAATGTTTACTAAATCTCCTTGACCCTGACCCATTATGTAATCGTATATGTGATCGTAGCGTAATGTTCAAACAAAGGCGTTCCTTTCGTCTGCAACTCCTATGTTGTGACATCGCCTCAAAGTTCAAGGGTAACAGCAGATTGCTTATTCATAAGGCCTAAATTTACCTTTCTGACTGTAGGGAAGCAGACGCTTCAAAATAGCTTGGACTTGGATTTATAAATTTTGCATACTCCCGCGCTTAAATACGGCATAATGAGAAAACGTGATTTCTTAGCGACACGGTATTAGTTGTTAATTGCGGGAACCATTTTGAGGATTAAACACGGCGTTCGTGGCGCTGCAAATAGTACGAGCGAGCACAAGGTCTACGCCGCCGACGCCGTCGAAATTACGTAATACCACATCTCCACCACAGTCAGTTCTTGGCCGAATATATCGACGAAGCCACGTACTCGGTCCGGCGTCACTGGCCTCGTTATACGTCATATTGCGGATTTAATATTATTCAGAGAACAGCTGACTGGATTGACAACACAGTTTATCTATAGTTGTTTGTTTACGTTCCTCATCGCGATAACCTAAATTGCAAGCCGCTCTCCTGAGCCGGGACTTTTCCCACTCGTGTTCCGTGAGTTTCCTTCAGTTGCGGAGCGGCAGCCAGCACGAAATTAATAATGTCGGTAGTGTCTACCTGTGAGGCACATAATTACGTACATTACTAGAAAATTCCGTCGAAGGATCTAAGGTGAGCGTTCATTGTAAACGTTTGCGTTTAGCTGCGGTGTTATGGTGTCTGCTATCCGATGTGTTTGTGGGGATAACTGCAGCTAAACGGGTCTGTTTACAATTAATATTAATTATGCCATCGAGAAATGATGTCAGGACTGAACTATGTCAATTTATAAAACAAATATCAATTTCGAGCGAGCGGATAGCCAGCATAGACCAGACATGTGGTAACTCGACCAAAAGAGATTTATCTTGCTTTGCCGTATCTGATGGGGGTTTGCACTACAACCAGTGGACACACCGTCTAGCTGGAGGTTTTGCCTTCACTACAGTGATGTAAACAGTCAACTTCTTGGAAAATGCGGAGAGTTACCCAGTATCTAGTCGTGCAGGCTCTTACGCCTACCGATTTGCATTGACTCGTCACGATTTTTGAATAAAAATCTGATTTGCTGTACGTGGAGTATATCGTGTACGGATAAACAATTGTAAACCAAGGTCGCATTATCACGCATTGTTGTTGCTATCTGCTAGTTATTAAAGGTGCGATGGGAATAAAAAACAAGACGTCCTAGAAGTGCCATAATAGTCCTGTTTTGCAGTTACCGTGTAGTTATCGATTTGGTCTGCTAGGCGCCAAGAATACAAACAACCTTAATGGGCGTCCGAAAACGCTACGAAGTAGGGCAAAGGGCTAAATGAAAGCTATTTTGCCAGGTTTAAAAATAGCTCGCGTGAATAGGTGCGGGGTTTGCTATCACGATTGCCCTATAATGAAATCCCTGTTAACAAAGCCGCTCCTGGAATTTCATTTACTTAATATGGGCCCTTCAAATGAAAGTATTGTTCTTCTACAATAGAATAATAACACAATATACGAATATACAAGTAGGCTGTTTTCGTTTTTTTTTACAAACTAAATTTAGAATCGTTAAAATTACTCAAATAAATGTGGTACCCGAGTGTGCCATAAAATTACAAAATCGAAGTGAAATTGAATTACCCCTTACAATTCAAACATATGTTGGTTCGGAGATTAACAGCAGATACTTATAATGTATTGTTAATGATATCGGCATTACCTTTATGACATTTTACATAATCTAATGCAATTAAGGTGAAACTAATTACCATAAAGTTTTCATGTTGTTCTATAATAATTGACTTGTTTTTAAATTTAATCAATTGCTTGCATTCTTTATTATTTAATTACATATTTGTACGTTGTGATGTTACGTATGTCGAATTAAATAAAGCAATCAGTAGGCAACATGTATTGTTAGTGAGTAATGTCTTGTTTATTTCCAATATTGAGCATTCGAACCATGTTTAAAATTAAACATTTAAAGGTTAAATCCAAATTAAACTGAAATGCAGCACAAATGGCCACGCAAGAACGTTTATTGCTTGTCAAAGTTCCGTGGTTTTAGATAAAATTCTAAAAATAGGTATAAAACTAAAATTTCTCTCTTATTACCTATGTTCGGACCCACATTTCTTTCGCCTCGCTCTGTTTATAATGCAATATTTGTTTTGCGTGGCTGCGTAAACAATTTTCAAATACCAATTAGTTTAATCTCATGTCAGAGTCAATAACATATCGATAATGCTTTCATTGATTGCTAACGTGATTGTAAATGCAATTTCTAATTGGTAATGTAAACACTAAATGCTATCGCCGGTTAAACATTTAAAGGCTTAAAGATAAGCAAATTCACTTAAACATAAACACAATGAAATTGCTCTTACAAGAATGTCCAAATATTTATAAACAGTGCTAGAATTTAGCAGTGTTTACTTTAACTGCATCCGTTATCATTCACCAAGGTTATTTTCAGAATACCATTAATGTGTAAATGATCTTATCCAAATGCTTAACGATGTAACAAATTACTATGTAGTTTACTTTTTCCTATATTTATAAGATGATCTTAAACACTTACAAACGAAACATACTGCACAGCGAATTATATGTATGAAAAAGGACTGTGTATATACTAAGTGATCGAAGATTTCAAAAGCACCAATTTAGTCAATTTTTGACACCTAACATTTTCTATTATTTTTACCCCATCAATCCCAAAGTATTAGCAAATGGGTATAGTAGGTAGTAGGTACCTCTACATAAAGAAGGTCACCTAAAGGAATGCGACTATTATAGAGTAATGACTCTACGACGTACCGATGGGGACAAAATTATACAGTGAGAATAAAGTAAGACTGTCTGAATAATGCAAAATTAGACATAGGGCATTTACTTAATGTTGCCATGGTGCTTGTAAACAAAATAAAAACACAGTGACTATAGAAACTAATTGACACTAGATTATTTCATTGTAATTTCAAAACCGATAATTGTTACTACCATGGGTAAATTGATTAATGCTAAAATAAAGGTACCAATGTATAGTCTTGTATTATTCACACGGTATACAGATTGCGGCAGGCAACTAGGACTATAGCAAAAGCAAGGAGACCTTACATGTGGCCATAATTGTATTTAAAAAAATTTCAAAATCGAATATATACCTTGTATTTATAATGATCCTAACGACCTACCGCTATGGTACATTGATTGTTCGTTTGTTAAACACAATTAGGGCCACATGTAAGGCCCCTTGCTTTTGCTATGGTCCTAGTTGCCTGCCGCAATCTGTATAACAGCAATGAGATAACATGAACAACAAAATAGAATGCTTGAGTAAGAAAGAGATGACCATACGAAACAATATATTTTGGTAGTCATGTTTAGTTGACATATATGTCATAATTAAAATGAGCGTTAAGCCTACTCGAATTTATGCTTCTATGTTTATCTCTTTCTTACTCGAGCAATGCATTCTTGTTCATGTTATCTCGGGTGTCCACTTTCAAACTGGGACATAGGGATTTAACATTGTTTTTAACAGTTTCATATAGATTCTTGCTCGTCAAGAAAATGTTTTGGTATCAATGGAAAGAGAAAATTATTGCGCATTTAATGTTGAAAAATATTAATAAAAATTTTCATGTTTTTTTAAATATGAGTTGCCTTGACTTGAAAAAAGTTGACAGCTATGCTCAAATTAATTTGTGATTTGATGACATTCAGAGTTAGTCCGGTAGTTTTTACTTTATAAAATGAACGATTACTCGAACGAAGAGAGAGTTTTTATCGTTAAAACATATCACAATGGGGTTAGTTTGCGTAGTAGAGTGAGAGATCTTTTTCAATAAATATTGACAAAAATATTTCAATTTTTGGTATCATTAGATGCACAATAATTTTACCTTGGCGAGCAGGAATCCATGAAACTGATAAAAACAATTTTAAATTCCTATGTTCCAGTTTGAAAGTGGACACCCGGTATACAGATTGTCTGCAGGTGCTAGGTACACACGATAACTAGATAAAGAGACGATTTAAAATGTTAAGTGATTGTTAAGCAACACATCGTTGTGATCTAGTTACCGTGTGTACTTAGTACCTGCAGACAATCTGTACAATTTTGGTCCCATCCGTATAATGGGAAAGATATGGACAAGAATTCGGGAAAAAAGACTGAGAGAAAAGTAGAAGACACAATGGAAGTTAGTTAATGTCGCTTCACCAAAGAAAGAGGACTACAAGACAATATTTTCATTCTAAGACAAATTACCGAAAAGTTATTTTTATATGTAGTAATAAAAAGAAGAGCTATATAAGACAGGCTAGAACACAGAGGTATAACAGCAACATAGATAGAGATGGTCAAGGTAATATCACAAGAAAGTGAAAGTGGTGAGAACAAGAATTAATGAGCAAAAAAATTCCAAAACAACGAGAGAACTATGTCAAGGCTTCCTGCTGAGCCCCATATTATGCAATGATTGTGGATGAGGTAGTTACAGAAAGTCAAAAGAAAACCAAAAAATATAAAATTGAAAGGTGGAAAAATAAATATGGTAAAAATATCAGAACCTCTTTATGCAGAGCACCTGACGTCGCAAAAAGACCTACAGTACAACCTGAATATGTATATGCAGCAAAAAATGTTAAAAAGAAGCAAACATAACAATTAACAGAAAGAACAATTATAATTATAATAGCAGCAGAAGGAGCAAGGTACAATATCGTATATTGTAGTAGAAGGAAACATATATCAGCAGCAATTGGAAGATAGACAATGAAAGAAATGGGTGAAAAGAGGCTGTGGCTAGAACCTTCAACGCAATAAAACGAAAGTATAGGTGGTAAAAAAGTGGTATACTCGGCCCTAGTTTACTGCAGCGAATCGTGGGTAGAAGGGGTAAAACAGTAGTCGAACAGAAAGGGATAGAATAGAATACAGTGAGACAAAAAGTGCAAGCGCGAAAAGAGTAGAAAAGCTGATTCCGCTAATCTCCAACAGAAGAAGAGTGAAAATCCAACTGACACCAAGCCTTACACCTCTGTAGTAGAAAAGATTAGGATTATGTATGTATGTATACGATATGTTAAAAAAAAAGTATTAACTATTTAAAGGGCATATAGTACGATTTCATATAAGCCAAAAAGTCTTACTATACATGTGTCTACAAATCAACCGTTTTCGAGATAAGAGGGATGGGTGTATTTGTACATTACACATGCTGTTTAATAATAGCTTAAAATTAAAATGATTAGTTTTCGACGTTTTTATGAACAGTGCGATTCAATGAATACTAATTTAAATAACAATACCTTTGCATTCAGAAGCTGAAAAAGCCAATATGGTTTTCATGTATGGAAATTCCTTAGAAAAACATTGCCTCTATGCGGAGGCTTTTCCCAATCGGCAACTGTTTTCCCATATTTTGTTTAGAAAACTGGCCAACGGCTCATACTGGTTCCCTTGAAAAATGTTCTTACGATCGCAGACTGCCGATATCGGTATTTAAACTTGAGGTAGAAGATCGGACTGTGATCATATGTTATGAGAACCCCGACACGAGTGTAAGAAGAATTTCGACTGAAGTGGGTGCAACTGATCGTGTTGTTTGGAGAACAACTTTTATATCTGTATCACATCCATCGGGTACAATCCCATATTGGCCCTGACCACCAAATGGAACTGATATTCTGTCAGTGGTTTTGGCGGGAACCTGCTGAACACCCATATTTCGCTACTAAATCATTCTCACTGATGAAGTGGGATTAACTAAAAATGGCATTTTCAATTTTCACAATAATCCCCAAGCAGTTATTAAATGAGACAGCAACGTTTCAATCTGAATATCTGGCTGGGTATTTTGTCTCGCATATCAGAGATTGTATCTTTGGTTTATGCAAGATAAAGCACCGCCAGATTTTATGCTTGCTATTTGGAATCCCCTGGGCGAAACATATCATGGGAGATGTAGAGGGCGAGGGGTCCTATTCTATGGCCTACTAGGTTTCCCAATTTAACTCTTTTGGACTTTAATATTTGGGGCTATTTAAAAAATTAGTGTACGTAACAGTTGTAAATAATTTGGCCGAGTTGCACCAAATCGAATTGTGACCAGTTCTTTCTGCTGCAAATAGAGCTTATTTGTATTATTCAAACTGATCTTTTGTTATATTTTAACTAGCAATATATGTATAGAAACCCAACATACTATCACTTTATAGGGTTTTTTGGATATTTTAGGTTTGGAATTTCTTTAATTTCTTATAAAAACATACCTGCGTGACTTCTTTCTGAACAGACTCATTGTTTATTACAAATATAGAAAATCTAACATTATTATCAGATCATCCATATTTCACAGCTCCGATTTGAATTACTCTTGGGCTACCTACGTTATGTCTTCTTCAAATCCGTAATAACGGATAGCCTATACCAGGGATGCGCAAACTTTTCAAGCCGCGCCCCAAATGTTTGTTCAAAATACAAGCTTGGGCTCCCTCCCATGGCTGGCAAGATTTATATCAAAATTTTGTATTTGGGAGGAGTTTAATGTTGACGATAATTTTGAGAAATCTATAGTATGTTACAACAAAATTCATATTTTATTAAAACTGAAAATAACAAAATAATTACGATAAACACAATCAACTGTAAAACCAAAAACACAAATCTGTGTCTAATTAGTCACTGTAAATTCCAGCTATTAAATTCAAGGCTTTGCGTGTTGCTGTGGATTTAATAATTTAAAATATGGCAAGAACACGAGTACCTTCAGATTTATGTTAAATGTGCATTAAAAGTCTGAAAATAGAACAGGAAAAAATTCAAGGAAGAAATTTATATTTCTTGAATATAGCACAAGTTGCTAGGCGTAACATTCCCTTTAAATTTGAGGGTGATTTGTATTGTAAATATTCAAGAAATTCTTGTTATGTGAGATATATTATTTATTTGAAAGTTCTATCAAGATGTTGTACTCCATCTATACCACATAAATTAGAGGAAGGGAGTTATCTCCCTCTGTCGCGGATATTTCTCTTAATGCAATGCACCGAAAATATTTAGCTTGTGGATTTTTCTTAAATCCCCAGCCAGTCATAGAATTACTCTGCATTAGATGCATAGTCGTACACAATCATGAGTAACATTTTGTCTGTACTTTCCAACTACTAAACATTCATTTTTCCACAGTATAAAAAAAAGGAAATTAACAGATCGCCACGATTATGAATCATCTCTGTAAAATCAAACTGTTTATCACTCACACATTTTTTATTTGAAAAAACAGTATCTCTCATAAACACAATAAACTTATGAGTTCTATCGTGTATTAACAA
Organism: Agriotes lineatus; assembly: GCA_940337035.1. Taxonomy (NCBI): domain Eukaryota; kingdom Metazoa; phylum Arthropoda; class Insecta; order Coleoptera; family Elateridae; genus Agriotes; species Agriotes lineatus. The sequence goes on along the minus strand of CALNHX010008957.1, from coordinate 3,816 downwards.
AACTTTTACAGCAGCAACATTCTCACATCTTCATGTTGTTAAATTTACATAGCTAAGTTGGATGGTACTCAGCTGTCATTGCGACAATTGTTTTCTAATTTGAATTGTTTGGCCAAATTAATAATATAGATATAATAGAAGGTGAGTTTGGACACTGGAATTATTGAATAAATAAAAACTTAAATCAAGTAGCTATTTATGTATCTTTTTGCAAAATTAAAGTCTTTTTCTACTAGACGCGAAGTTTGCTACGAGCGCTAGCGAGTTGGGCAACACGTTGTGTGTGAAAAGCACTAATTGTGCAACATATGGCATACAAGATTTTATATAATTTACTTAAATCTACAAGGTTTTTCTAAATTTTCATATTAGCAGTAGTGTCAATATGAAATTTCATATTGCAAGTAGTGCGAATATATGCATCATTTTGACATTGAAAACAACAAAATGTCATTATATGTTAAGATTTATAACTACTTTAAATAATAAATACATATATTAAACCAGTACCATTACGCCTTTTATCTTTATGTACAATTTTTACATGACTTTGTGCACAGAAATCCCGTCTCTAGCAATAATATTTTGCAACTCACGTAATCCAAACAGGTTATTTAGCACTAAATTTACTAGTGCTATTATACATCACATCCGCTTTTCCTAACGGTTTATTTATGTTGTGATAGACTGTGCCAGCTGCGTTTATGCAGTTGCTTATAGTATAATTATTTGCATACTGTTTTCCCATGTATTATATGTATTGCATGCTAGAACGCTGTGGCAAATCTTCCGAAATACATTTATTCATGATTGATAGGTATTCAAACATCGACGAGCATTTTATGTGAAAGTTGATCAATTTCATAGTTGATAATAAACCAGTTTTAATTGTAATAATTTTGAATCTAAACAACCAAATATTATTCGTGTGCCCAAATTGTAAGAATATTATTGAACTTTAATTTTTAGTGCCATTTATTGAGTGTATTTTTGCTACATGCTTAATTGCTTAATGGCATCTGCAAATGCATAATTTTATTATTTATTGATTATAATATCTGCTGGTGCAAACATTCCTACAGAAGCTTTGAAATTTGTAACGTGAGATATTTTCCGATCTAATACGCAATCTTCGCATGATCGGTATAGACATTCACTCAAATCAGAGTAGATAATCAATTCCATACTCTCGAAACTCTAGACATTTGTGTGATTATGGTAAAAGTCGAATCCTGTATGTAAGCGTAACAATAGATCGAGCTTTTTGCTTATGCAATTTATTGTTTATATTATTTTGTCAAGGCCCGACTAAGGTTGCAAAGCTAACATCCCAGAGGTGGTAAATCTTCTCCAAAAGTGTTTTCCCACTTTACTGCAGAGATTAATAAGTAGCTTCCTTAATTGTATTCTTTGCGGCAAGCTGCTATGACATTTACTTAGGAGAAATAGAATTATTAGCTGTTGAAAAACTGGTCTTAAAATTTTACTGTCACTATTTTTGAGTGTCAGCAGACCTGCGTAGGTGTAGTCATGCTAGCTATTTATAACTATTTATAACTGAACTCGATCACTTATAACCTGGCATCTAATATTAACATTAAATCGTTCTAAATAAAGTAGCATGCAATTCTCTTGGAAGCTTCGCAGTTTATATTTATATAACCTTCCTTTGCAATTTCAAGTTACTAAGCCATAATCACAGTTTCCTTAGATATACAGAATATTTTCACAAACAAATTTAATGAAGATCACGTACTTTCCTTTTAATCTATGAATAACATTATAATGCGACAGACAGGTAGTAATCCCAAAGTATTTTCGACATTTATTATTTAGAATAAGTATGTGAATTTCCTAAATTAAAATAAACAATGAAGCTATAAATAATTAATTTCCCTTCACTGTAGTAAAAATTCTGCACGAGGTGCCGTTCAATAGTTTCAGTTGCATTGTAATCACAGCCAGATATCTTTTGTCAATATGCAAAAACTTATTAGTTGCTGGTTTGTGAACCGTTTGACAGATGCTTTGAACAAGGTCAACGAACAACATGGAGTAAAGAAATGTATTATTGGAATGTGATTATTAAGAACGAATTTTGCCATTCTAAATTATCAAGTGTGAAAGAAAATTCAGATTTTTATCGTTTACATGCAAATTATTGCGCGTAATGTCTCAAAACCAAAACTACGTTCAAAATTTGAAAATTTGAGTAGTTTTTGTTGAGATTTGCAATAATTTTTATGTAAACAAAAAAAATCTCTTCAAAAATTTTGCCTTTAATGGTATTTGGAAAGATTATTCAACAATATAGATATATATGACTTCGATTTTACTGTGTTCGACGCCAAAGTTTTTTAACGTTTTTCACTACGAATTCAATACTACAGCTTCCATTTAAAAAAAATGTCAAAAGACTACTCACTAAATGGAAATCATTAAAGCCAATCGCGACCGCGTGAAAACACTGCGACTTTAGGTGTTCTCAAATACAGTAAATTTTTATTGTCCGTTTCTGACAAATTGGTCAATTTCATTGGTTTGTTTATTATAGTATTGCAGAATCAATAGGACACATGCTATATCCTGACGGAGAAAAGCAATTTAGGTTTTCTAGTCGATCTACAAACGTGCACCAGCAAAATCAACGGTGAACGATAATTTTTTTCAAACCAACTTAGGGAATATTTATTTTTTATGGGAAATTATTAATAAATACTACTAATCTTAAATAGACCATTATAAAATCTGCCAAAATGAAAATTACAACAAACACGCCAAATATTTATTATTAAAATAGTAAATATTTTTCATACGGTAGTACCACTGAATATCTGCCTCCCCAAACCCTAATTGTACAATAATTAGATAAGCGGAATGCAAAAATTATTCGTTCTATATACATGTCACACTGTACGTCGATTTCCAAGAATGAAATGGTTAATAATGGAACTTAATTGATAAATGCCGTCTACAGACGAGTTAAGTAAAGAAATGATAATAAAAGTAATAAAAATAGATAATTCAAATTTAAAAACTGAAACCTTATACAGGGTGTTTCGAAAAGGCTGGCACACCGTTTAGAGAGCCAAATGTGCTTTCATAGAAATTCATGTTACGGGCGCGAGAAGTTAGATTTTTATTTTTGAATTTTCTTCGCTCAAAAACTTGAATTAATTCAGTATTAACGAACGTAATACGTATGTTAACAGAGAATATAAAACATTTTTGTTATTAAAACACAGCGTGATAGACCAAAAAGTGCGGAGATACGCCAAACATGTGAGATAAAACCAGTAGTGGAGTGGGTGAGCAACAGAAGGAGGGAATGGAACGACCATATCTGAAGAATGGACGACAATCGACTAGTGAATCAGATAAGAGAGAAATCACCCGCTGGCAGGAGAAGTATACAAAGGCTTCAAAAGAGATTGAGTGACAACTTACGCTAACCAAATAAAAGTGGTAAATGAAGAGGCAGTAATGAATAAGAAGAAGAAGAAGAAATATTTTTGATTATTTTAATAAGTGGTTCTAAACTCTTAACTGTTTCTTAATGCCTATTGCTCCTTCGATAATTGTAGGGATAATCTCAACAAATCATTGTAAATTGCAATAAGCAAATAACTTTATATAACAAAAGTAGTATCAAAATCAGCTCATACACCTGAAGATCGGTAGTTTCAGAGATCCTTATAGTCGCAATGGAGAAAGTCCCTTCCATGGTTTTAACTGTTGATCTTCTTTCAAGGACAGCAAAGTGCAAATATTAAAGTATGATCAAAAATTATTTTCATCTAGTGTGGCTATGGAATA
>CALNHX010008956.1:0-54907 GCA_940337035.1 Agriotes lineatus | reverse complement strand
GTATAGCAGAGCCTGGTGGTTCAACTTAACACCATTATTGCCGCAATCCTTTTAACATTCAAGAACTGATAATACACCATACCGCAATGTTGCGTACCCCTCTGATTTATTGTGTTATTTAGCTTAAATAAGGTTAACAATTTAATGTCAATATGATAGATGTAAAAATGTTACCAATACGAAACTTGGAAATTACTAGATTCTAACATTAGTTCCGATTTTCACCGCGTCTCAATCTAGATTCTGTAACCTGTACAAATAATTTTGCCCATCAAAGTTCTCGTGCTGGTCTCGCCCTTGTTATATTACTAATGATAACACGTACAGTCGTGTTCAAATAAATCTGGGACAATGTTTTTTTCATATGCAGGTTGAGTTAAGAATTGAAGAATATCTCCATGGATTTCCTGCTATCAGAAAGAGTTACAGATTTCAGTACATGTTAAAGTTTAATGTAACTCTTTCTGATAGCAGAAGATCGATGGAGATATTCTTCAATTCTTAACTGAACCTACATATTTAATCTTTGGACGCGTTTATCCAGTGAGGGAAGCAAGATGGTAAAAAATACCCCGGGACAAAATTGTTCGGGGTGAAGGGGCACAACTTTTGGCACTAAAATCCACTTCCCCCTCGTACTCCCCCTCGGCGGGGGGGGATTCAACTTTCAAATTTCAAATAGAACCCCCCATTTTTTTCCATGGATTCGGGTTCCTGATAAAAAATATGAAATTTTTGTCCGAACAATTTTTCATGAAAATGCTTTCTTCGGTCAGTTTTAGCGCATCTCACAATCCCACCCTTGGCGTTACCCAGCAACAACGACGTGGACGTGGTGGGACTTTGTTCCCATCGGGGTGCTTTTTTCGAGTGAGTCCCCTTGCCCCTCACGTACGGGGTGCTTTTTTCGCGTGAGTCCCCTTGCCTCTCATGTACGGGGTGTTCTTATTAAATTCGCCGGGAGTTAGTGGCTCTCCCCCGCGCTCTGGTCATCACCGTACATCACGAGCGTAGGTCCAATCTAACGTTCTGGAACCTCAATCCTGGAAATTTTTGTCATTTTGGTGAAGCATTGACTAGGGATGGTTGTCAATTCCCGGACCTACTCTTTTGAACCTAGTTCGTTTGCCGGAGTAGGTGCACCTGGTTCGGCGTTCGTTAAAGAGTAGGTCGCCTGATCCAGCGTTCCTTCAATGAATCGAACCGCTATGCACCTAAGCCGAACCGCGTCAGCGCGCGGAGCGGCGGACCTGTAAACGGAATGCCGGACTCTTGCACCTAGGAGTGATCCGTCGTTCCTTCAATGAATCGAACCGTTTTGCACCTAAGCCAAACCGCCCCAGCGCTAAGGAGCGCGGAGCGGCGGAACTGTGCAACGGAATGCCGGACTCTCGCTCCTACGAAGTGGATCGGATCGCTCCTCTTTCTCGGACTGCAAAGACGTCGAATTTCAAATCGGAATGGAAATGGATCGACGCGGTTTGCGCTCCGCAATCGTTCGTAACTGACTAGGAACTGCATAATCTACGCAAGGAATTTCAGATTCGGATTCGGAATTGCGGGATCGTTATGGCAATGCCTCGTGTGTTGTGCCAAAATTATAGACCATGTAGGCTACTGTAAGGTATAAATAGAAAAAATGGAAAACATCTCATATTTTTAAATTGTAATAGACATATTTAATTGTAATAGTTATTGATGCCCTGCTAATGCAATCAAAGAAATCTTTTACAATTGAAATAGACGACCCAGCAAAAACTTCCGACCGGAGCGGTCGGATTCAAATCAAAATCACGTCCCCTACATTAACATTTGAGTCATAACATGCGACTGTAGGTGCAGGCCCGTCCGAGATCCGACTCCGACCGCTCCAGCGTCTGGCAAAACCTGCAATTTCCCGGTGACCGCGAACGGAACTGAACCTAGTTTCTTGCACCTAGTTCGGAGTCGGAGTCGGATCAAGTGCACCTGATCCTTTAGCGGAACAGGTTTTACCATCCCTAGCATTGACACTTTTGGCCCTGATTACAGCTACCTGACAGGTGTGATGGGGACAATTTTATGGCTATAGACCTGGTAACTCCATATCGAGCGCTAACAATCATATGTGCTGTTTCGGGAAATTGTCCATTCACTATAGTTCTTAAATAGGGCGGGGGGTCATAATTCTGACCGAAGAAAGCATTTTCATGAAAAATTGTTCGGACAAAAATTTCATATTTTTTTATCAGGAACCCGAATCCATGGAAAAAATGGGGGGTTTCATTTGAAATTTGACCCCCCACCCCCCACGGGGTAGTGGATTTTGGTGCCAAAAGTTGTCCCCCTTCACCCCGAACAATTTTGTCCCGGGGTATTTTTCACCATCTTGCTTCCCTCACTGGATAAACGCGTCCAAAGATTAAAATGGCTCACCCGGTATAACCACTTTTTTTCAGTGACGTCAACCTTCTCTTTTATTTTTAGTTTTTAAGGACTTGTAAATACTTACCTACTGGCTACTGGTACAATAAACAATAAGAAAACGGTTTTTTCGAATGAGGTGTATCGCAAACCAATGAATGTTTAGGTATATTTAGTGCTATAATAGGGCCCTTATCCTTCGTATACCTACCGATTTATATGAGAAACGAGAGGGAAATGCATACGCTAGAGAAAAACCATAATAAAATAGAGAGAAAATCGTTAAGAATGCGGAGGAAATAGTTGAAATTATACATTGATTAAAAAAATACATAAAATAGCCAACATTTTCAAATTTTAAACAACATTCGACAAAAAGCATTAAAGAAGGCAGTTTAAAGATTGATTATATAACAAGTTAAATAAAAGTGGGCGTTGTGTCCAAGGTGGGCGTTATGACCAAATGCGAAGGTGGACGTTGTGACCAGAGTGGGCGTTATGGCGGTGGACGTTGTGTCCAAGGTGGACGTTGTGACCAAATGCGAAGGTGGACGTTGTGACCAGAGTGGGCGTTATAGCGGTGGACGTTGTGTCCAAGGTGGACGTTGTGACCAAATATGAAAGTGGACGTTGTGACCAGAGTGGGCGTTCTGGCGGTGGACGTTGTGTCCAGGGTGGACGTTGTGACCAAATGCGAAAGTGGACGTTGTGACCTGAGTGGGCGTTATGGCGGTGGGCGTTGTGTCCAAGGTGGACGTTGTGTCCAAATTTGAAAGTGGACGTTGTGTCCAGAGTGGGCGTTATGGTGGTGGACGTTGTGACCAGGGTGGACGTTACGACCAACGCCGTAAAATGTTATTCTCAACAGGCGCCGGTAGACGTTGTGACCAGAGTGGGCGTTGTGGCGGTGGACGTTGTGTCCAAGGTGGATGTTGTGTCCAAATTTGAAAGTGGACGTTGTGTCCAGAGTGGGCGTTATGGTGGTGGACGTTGTGTCCAAGGTGGACGTTGTGACCAAATGCGAAGGTGGACGTTGTGACCAGAGTGGGCGTTATGGCGGTGGACGTTGTGTCCAAGGTGGACGTTGTGACCAAATATGAGAGTGGACGTTGTGACCAGAGTGGGCGTTCTGGCGGTGGACGTTGTGTCCAGGGTGGACGTTGTGACCAAATGCGAAAGTGGACGTTGTGACCTGAGTGGGCGTTATGGCGGTGGGCGTTGTGTCCAAGGTGGACGTTGTGTCCAAATTTGAAAGTGGACGTTGTGTCCAGAGTGGGCGTTATGGTGGTGGACGTTGTGACCAGGGTGGACGTTACGACCAACGCCGTAAAATGTTATTCTCAACAGGCGCCGGTGGACGTTGTGACCAGAGTGGGCGTTGTGGCGGTGGACGTTGTGTCCAAGGTGGATGTTATGACCAAATGTGACGGTGGACGTTGTGACCAGAGTGGGCGTTGTGGCGGTGGACGTTGTGACCAGGGTGGACGTTATGACCAAAAATAGCGGTGGACGTTGTGTCCAACATGGTTGCCATATTAGGTGGTGAACGTTGTGACCAGTGGGCGTTGTGTTCAAGACCCTCGACGAGTCCAATATTTGGTTATGTATTGTAACCAGGTGAGATATTTTGTTGCAATTTCCATATTGGTGGATCTCTCAAATGCGTCATCCGCTTCAGCTGCAGACGATGCTATTAAAATATTCTTGAAAGAATAATATAGCTGTTGGCGACAGTCTTTCGGTATATTAGGCTTTTTTTTTGAACAACCATCTCCACACCGACTGCGCAACATGAAATGAACAGAGATTTTTTCTTCGTTGTCTGGCTTGGATAAAACATTTTTTTCTGCGTTTTCTTTTTGGTACTGAAAAACGCTTTTGGATTTCAATTTAAGCTACGGTCTATCTGGTGCGGAGTCCGCACGCGCAATGGGGGGTGCTGAATGCGCATCCGGATTACGCACCAGATGTGGTCTATTTGCAATGCGCACTGCGCGTCATCGTCAGTTAGTAATAATTGTTATTCTCTGTGTTGTGTAGTGAACTATGGCAAAGAGAAATAAATTATTAGATTCGCTTCAACATTAGACGAAAGGAGTGACAGCAGTGATTTATTAAACCGTAATTTTAATTTTGTTGTATTACTTCCATAACCAACCTTAATGCAAAAAAAATGTGAACAGAATATAAAAATACCTAGAATCATTGTTTTAATAATTAATTAAAAACAATAATAACTTACGCCTTCTGCTGATTATTTCTCCAATTTCCCGCCATATATTTTCACGTACAACATTGTCTTTTATAACTTCTCTGTAGTATCGAATAACGTAGAATGGCGTGACACACTATCGATCAATATTTCGTCCTGCTCCTTCGAAAATTTGCAGTAATTTTTTGATTTTTCGGCTGTCATCTTCAATTGTTAGCAAAGACGTCCAGCAGAGCAAACAATATCCGCAGCGCACTGTGCGCACCAATCGCCCCGATAGCTATTGCGACGGACATCCGCAGCGGACAGCTCTCATGCGCTGCACATAGAACGCTTGTATTTAATTAACGTACAATATAATACGTGCGGATTGCGCACTCCGCGTACGGACTCCGCACCAGATAGACCGTACCTTTAGATTTAGAGCATTGAGAGCAAAACGTACGCGCGATCAGTACCTTATCGGCAATCCGTACTGTTGTTCGGCGCTGACCAATGAAAACCGTTCATTACTGCGTAGGTGCTGGCGCCATGTACGTTTTGCTTAAATGCTGACGGGTCAGTACTTCTCCAGCCCTCCTTTCTCTCACCCAACCTATAATTCCCCTTCTTGGCTGAAGAGGGGCGCAAGGTTCCTATAGCAGCCCGTCCCCACTTGGGGAATTAAAATAACCCTGAACCTTTACCTTTTGTTTATGTCAATTAATTATTCATTAAATTGTACAAACGCAACCACTTGTTACAATTTTTTTTAAACTCGGAACTCCGCCCTGTAATAAGTGGTTACATTGCACAATTTGTTGAATAATCAATTAAAATAAACACGTTTACAAGAAAGTATTTTTACCCGACAGGATTGATAATGGTAAGTGTTAATTACCACGTCGCGCCATCTGTTAGTAATATGGTTTATTTACTAGGGTACAAGTCGAAAGGATGCTGTAAATTGCCAGTACTTTAAATACAGGGTAACAATTAAGTTCTGCAATTTCCGACTATCTTGTCCGTCTTTTCAACGACTGCCTAAAACTTTCCTACTTTCCAAAAGTGTGGAAGCATGGGAGTCTAACACTTATTCCGAAAGCGACAGATCAAGCCCAGATGAGTGTTAAGAAGTTCAGACTAATCACTTTATTACCCGTCCTGAGAAAAACTCTAGAACGCCTTTTCCGCCTTAAACTCTACGAATCTCATCCAGAACACACCATCCATTCCGAGAACCAGCATGGCTTCCGGAAAGGAAAATCCACCTGCACTGCTCTCAAAACACTGACAACCTTCGTGCAAGACAGTACGCAGCGTTATGTAGCGGCGGTGATGATCGACATCGCTGGTGCCTTTGATAATCTCGAATGGAACATCCTTCTGCAAGAAATGTGCAATGCTGGCTACCCAAACCAGCTGATCAGACTGATTTAAAGCTATCTCACAGTCCGAACTGTCGAACTCCGATCCAAATACGAAGTGGTTACAAAACGTCTCTCGAAGGGGAGCCAGCAGGGTGCAGTGCTGGGTCCACTAACCTGGAATATCGTGATGGACGTCCTACTCAACAAACAACTTTCTCCACATTCCAAGATCATCGCTTACGCAGACGATATTACTCTTCTAATCGAAGCTTCATCAAAAGCCGAACTCGAATCGACTGCTAATGGTGCGTTGCGACTAATTCAGGAATGGGCAACAAATTCAAAGCTCTCTATTTCCACCACAAAAACTTCTTACATTCTCCTAAAAGGCAAGCTCTAAAGAAATCCTATCTTCAAGCTGGGTGCGGTATCTCTAAAGCGCCAGACACCAACCAAATATCTAGGAGTCACTCTCTCTGAGGGTCAACTCTACACGGCCCATGTTACAAGAACAAGCGAAAAAGCGAAGCAAATCGTTTTTTCTCTCATCAGAAGCGTCCGCTCCAACTGGGGTCAAGTTCCAGATGCTCTCCTTGTCATATATCGCCATTCAATCAATCCAATCATCACCTATGCCATAGAGATATGGGGACACGCCCTCGAGAAGTGTGTTATCAAGAATAAGCTACGAAGCTTGCATGGCATCTGCTGCAGGGCGATCATCGGAAGTTATATGTCCACATCAGCCGAGGCTGCAGGTGTTTTGGCTGGCGAACCTCCTCTTCAACTTGTTGCATCAGAAATCTACTCCAAAATTTTACTAAAACACGGCAATAATGCAGTCCAGTGCAACGAAGTAATTCTTAACGGGGCGTACTCAAAGGCCCAATTGGCCACTCGCCTTCGGGATATAACAATGACAACATGGCAAGAAATGTGGCAACAATCCAGTAAAGGTCGAACGACTTTCCAATTCATACCAGAGATCTCGCGATGGAACCGCAGAACACTCAGCAAGTGGGCAATGCAAGTCCTTACTGGGCACGGAAATTTCCAGTCGCACATGGTGCGAATATGCAAAACTGAAGACGAGCGGTGGGCTGCGTGCAGCACAATTGACGGTCCAATCCATCGTATTCGACGGTGTCCTCTCTACGACGAAAGCAGAGAAGACCTAATCTTTAAAATAGGTCCGCTTCCAAACAGCACGTCCGACCTACTTAACGCTTTATCCGACCAAGACGAACTCAAGCTCCTGACACCGTTTGCTCTATGGGCCCACACATAAAGTCCTGCATCTCTACTAGTCAGCAGAGGCTTGAAAAGTCATCTCACCCTAGAGGACCCTGCGGATATGATATCTCCTGTAATTTCAAGGACTTTGAGATTGCTCCTTGTTCGAGAAGAAACCAAGATCCTGCGGGGATGACATCTCTACTGTTTGCAAGGGTTTATAGCTTGCTACAATCCCGAGAAGGTTTCCATATCCATCTCTAAATTCTTCTGTCTAAGGAACTCAGAATCAAATAAGTGTATAAGTATAAGTGTAGCAGTACATATCGTAGCTTCTACAGGAATATCGTTCAATATTAATTAATCCTAATAGATAGGCAACTTTAAGTGCAAGACCAGTAGGAGGGGTTGCCTACCCTTTTTGAAATTTAATTTAGAAGGCACATGGTTACGTTAATAAAAGAACAATAAATAACAAAAATTATTACTTCCTGTTTAATTGAGAAAGCAAAAGGGCGCTTCTCTATGCAGAAGCGAAGCAAATTGAAAATCCTAGCTTAGAAAGGATACAAGCAGACAATAGTAAGCCTTTATTTAACTCATACAGCATAGTATTAAAACATAATAATTTTTCAGGCAGATAGGATAAATTCCACAAACATTTTCTTTCTGAAAAGGGCAGTTATTATATAACTGGTAGGTAGACAGCAAACTAATACATACAAATCGTAATAGAGGGTTTTCCTTGATTCAGCTCTTAGTGTCACCTCTTTGACCACCAGCTCTTAGTGTCACCTCTTTGACCACCAGCTCTTAGGGCTTCCTCTTTGACTACCAGCTCGTCGGTCTTTTTCATTTGACGCCAGTTCTGGTCAGTTGTATATTCGCCATAGAGAAGTGTGTCGATAAGTTACGAGCGATAAGGAAAAGAGAGGACGCAATTAGAAATCTATAACCAGTTAGGAGATCACTCACCAGTCAAGGGCAACTTCTTTGGTTTGATGAGGAGTTCTTCATAGTTAATGTTGGCAGATGGAGAGGTCCAGGTTCAAGGGTTCTCTGCATTAACCGTATGTTAGTCCTGAAAGGGTTTAATATCGTTAGTTAGACTTAAACCGCGTCATAGCTTAAATATAATTAAATTAGGGCGTAAGCCTTAAGAATATTCAATAACAGATTAGTTTCAAGTAAAAACAATAGTTACTTACCAGGTGATGTGGCCTGAAGTGAGATTAAATCGTTCTGTGACTGTCAAGTTGGTTTTTGGGTCACTTGTCAAATAATAAGTTTTTTTTTCATAAAGGACCTTTCTTATACTACATGGAATGATACCAATTAAACTAAATACCGATCATTAATCGTAATTAAGACCTAGGAAAGAGAAATACGAGGGTATAGAGAGCTCTTTATATTTTCATCTTACGAACTGGAGGTTATTAATTAAATAGGTATAAGAAATCTCCTAGATACTGATAGATTCATTAATCCTAACGTTTTATTAGAACAAATTCTAACTTGTCAGAGAAGAATAAAACTTGCTAAATAATTACATAATGTGTATTAAAATTAGAAAGGTATAAGCCTCTAATGCATAACAATTGATTTGTGGACTGTTAGAAAGAATACGTAACCTTTGTAAACTTATTGAATTTAAAACTTTTTAAATAAAGTTATGGCGCCCATTTCTTCTGATTAATGAACTTTTACCTTTATATGAAAGTGAAACGAACTAAAAATCCCACAATTGTTAAACCCTGATAAGAAACCGTATCTTGAGCTAGTCGGTGAAGTGTAAGCCTTCAAAGGTAAGTAAGGATGAGGGGTACATATGTTTGTGACGTACTTGTACTTTGTAATAAGTTTATTTCTAATCCTTAAATGTATATCTTAAGTTTATTTCAAAAAGAATTCTTTAAAGCGCGAGGAGTGTTAGGAACCCTCAAATGAAATGTAATATTTCTTCCCAGTTAATATACGTGGCCCATGTGGTCTTTGAAAGTAAAAAGTATAATTAAGTTCTGTCGCCAAGAAAAACGAACGGTAGTATAGTTGATTTTTATTATTTTTTCGTAAACTTGAGATTATAATAAACATGAAACCTTAACACCTAAAATAAACTCAAACAGTTTCAAAAGTTTTCCCGCGTGCCCTAATGCAGGCCCTCAGTCTTTTACTACAATTGTCCACTGTAAATCGCAACACTTCTTTAGGAATTCCAGCTCATGCAACTCCGAAGAACTGCTTTAGGTCTTCAATATTAGCATGACGTTGTGCACACGCCGCAGTCCCTAGGAGAGACTATATACTATATAGCGTAATCCATTGAATTCAAATCCGGTGAAAATGAAGGCCAATCTTCAGGCGAAATAAAGTCTTGAAAATTCTCACGAATCCAAGCAATAGTGTTATTCGCTATATACGGCCTTGCAGAGTCCTGCTGGTAAGTCCATCGACGATTTCTAAAATGTTGCCGTGCCCATGATTCTACTACGGCCTCCAAGACGTTCGTAAGATACGTTTCTGCGATCATCCGAATTCCTTGGTCGATAAAAACCAAAGGTGTTTTTCCATCCGGGGTAATTCCTGCCCAGACCGTTACTGACGAAGGATGGGCTGATTTAAGAACACGTTTATCTTTTTCACTAGCATCTTCTATTGTACGAGCAATTATTCGAGAATGTTGTTTTTCTATTTTGTGTTTAGAATAACTCCATTCTAGCACCCAAATGACGTCATTTGAGTGTTAGAATAAGTAGCTATGAAATGACGCCATTCGGGTGCTAGAAGAACTCCATTCTAAAACTTTTCATCTATAGTAAATTAGATTAGATTAGATTAGATTTAGATTCCACGACTGCCTTTTGCTGGCATGCGCACGTCAGCCCTTTGGGCTTTTTGTACTGTCGGGAGTTTTCAAGTTAGCAGGCCGACATCCGCATCTTTTACTAGATTTGCAATGTCCCCTACTAGCTTGCGGTTGTCAATAGAATTAAGGCTCCAATCGAGTTGGTGTCTTTTACGCTCTAATGCTGGGCATTCAAAGAGGATATGATAGGCTGTTTCATCATCCTCTTGGCATAGTCTGCAAACAGGTTCATCTCTATAGATATTGATCCTGTGCATAAATTCTCTGAATGCTCCAGTGCCCGTTAGTAGACTGACTATTTGCTTGATTCAAGTTCTGTTCAGTCTCAACAGGGTTTTGGTGGTTTGTGGATTCGGAGTTTTTAGCAATCTTTTGCTTGATTGTAGTTTCTTTACCTTAGTTGGTGTGCGGTGTTGACCCATTCATTGATGGCTGAGCGGGCTTGGTTTTTCTGAATGCTTAGACCAGGTTCTGGACCGGTCATTGCATTACGGGCTGCTTCTTTTGTGAGCTTGTCCGCCTTTTTGTTTCCTTCAATACCTTGGTGACCTGGGATCCAGCATAATTTTACTGTATTTCCCTGGCTTAAGCTTTGAAGTTTGGATTTGCATTCCTTGACCAGTCTCGATGAAGTACTGAAAGCGTTTAGCGCTTTCAGTGCTGCCTGACTATCTGAGAGAATGTGTATGTCTCGATTGCGCAGCTTCTTTTCTATGCTGATGTTTGCGCATACGTTAATAGCTTGCACTTCAGCCTGAAAGATGTTACAAAACTTTCCTAGACTAACTTTTTCGTGGGTTCTAGGATTGGTACTGTACCGGGTGGCCAATTAAGAAGGGCGCTCGGCCCTATCTCGAAAAGCAATTGTCGTAAAGACTTGGGGTAAAAAAATTTATGACTAAAGCGGCCAAGAGAAAATGCTGGAAATTATTTTTAAGTTTGTAGAATGGCCGCCAAGGGGCGTTATCGCATTCTTGAATTTTAAATCCCGTTTTTTAAGAAATATTCTTATATTACAGATAGCTAAAATAGACACCGTTTTAAATCTGAGATAAATTCTATTCTTTTTAGTTAAATTCTTTTTGCTCCATCTCTTAAGGGATGTGGTGGGGGGTGTCCGAACATTTTCGGAATAAAATGTCAATAACTTCAAAATGGCTGAACGGATTTTGCCAAACTTAGAGTCCTTGAAAAGGGATTGTCTTAAGCTATCAACGCTGCTTTGAGCGGATGGATTTAGATTGCTTGTGTCGCCGCTAGAGGGAGTTTTGCGACAACACTACAAATGAAATGGATTTTCTCAAAAAAATTTAATGCAACGATATCACTTTTATTGCAACAAAAGATGGACAAATAAGGGTCTAACACGCTAGTGAAAACCGCATTTCGATATTTCTTTCCTAACCTAAAATATCAGTAAAAGAAATTAAAACTCGAAATAATGTCGCATCCTTGGGAATATTTTCAGTATACCTGCCATTATTAAATCCTAATTATCGTTATTTTAGCAAAATATATAAAAGTTTACTGTTAAAATGCCAACATTATATTTAAAATGTCAATAATAATTAATAATCGTTCAATATGATTGAATATTGCCCTTCTATCCACACGAAATTCAAAATTTTTAAAATGCAAGTGTGCTTTGGAAAACAAAATAACAAAAATTATAATGGTGGTGTTTAAGTGTCAATCATATTAAGATTGCAGCTATTTATAGTGCATTTTGGTGGCCTTATTTGTAAAAAATGCCTTTTCCACCTGTAGAAGTGTTTGATATGTTTCGTGTTTATTTTCAAAACAATGAAAACGCAACTGCTTCTGTTAGAATCTATGCGATGGAGTATCCTGATAGGCGCCATCCAAGTGTCAAAGTTTTTCTTGTGGACAGAAAGGCAATATTCAATCAAATTTAATGAGTATCAGTTATTACTGACATTTTAAATATAGTGTTGGTATTTTAACAGTAAATTTATATATATTTTGCTACAAGAACGATAAGTAGGATTTAATAATGGCAGGTATACTGAAAATATTCCCAAAGATGCGACATTATTTCGAGTTTTAATTTCTGTTACTGATATTTTAGGTTAGAAAAGAAATATCGGAATGCGGTTTTCACTAGCGTGTTAGACCCTTTTGTTGCAATTAAGGTGATATCGTTGCATTTAATTTCTTTTGAGAAAATCCATTTCATTTGTAGTGTTGTCGCAACACGCCCTCTAGCGGCGACACAAGCAATCTAAATCAATCCGCTCAAGGCAGTGTTGATAGCCTAAGAAAAGTCCTTTTCAAAGACTCGAAGTTTGACCAAATCCGTTCAGGCATTTTGAAGTTATTGAAATTTATTTCCGAAAATGTTCGGACACCCCCCACCACTTTTCCTTAAGAGACAGAGCAAAAAGAATTTAACGAAAAAGAATCGAATTTATCTCAGCTTTAAAACGGTGTCCATTTTAGCTATCTGTAATATAAGAATATTTCTCAGAAAACGGAATTTAAAATTAAAGAATGCGATTACGCCCCCTGCGGCCATTCTAGAAACTTAAAAATAATTTCCAGCATCTTCTCTTGGCCACTTTAGTCATAAATTGTTTTACCCCAAGTCTTGACGAAAATTGCTTTTCGAGATAGGGCCGAGTGCCCTTCTTAATTGGCCACCCGGTACACACCGGAGCCTGTACCCCCTTCAAACTTAGATCCATCAGTGAAAAAAATAATGTTCTTATTTGTTGGAGTTGGTAGTTGGTCCGGATTCCAACTTGTGTGTACAGTAAAGTTCTTTTCAAAGTCATAGGCTTTGATTATAAGATCAGAACCCATTTCTAATATTGGGTTGTTGATGTGTGACATGATCTTGCCATGTCCTAGATTATTAGCTGTGGTCATCCAGTGACCAGTACTTTGTAATCTGTAGGCTGCCACTCTGGTTTCACCTTCCAAGAAGATGTGCAGAGGTGGCAGATTTAAAATAGCATTCAGTGCTTGTCCTGAGGTGCCTTTAAAGGCTCCAGTGATGCACCGATTAGCTAGATATTGTATTCTGCTGATTTTGTGCATCGCAGTTGCTTGTTTTATTTTGGGCCACCAGGCGATTATTCCATATGAAATTATTGGTCGAACTATGGTTTTGTACAGCCAGAAGGTCAGTTCCGGTTTGAGCCCCCACGTACTACCTATGGCTCTTTTCCCAATAACTAATGTTTGTATGCACCTGGTGATTGTTTTGTCTAAGTGGGAGTTCCAAGTTAGTTTGGAATCGATGACCTAGGTACTTAACCTCGTTCTCCCAGTTGACATTTGTCTCAAACAGTTTTATGTTGATTCTGTTTGTGATGTTTTTTCTACGAGTGAAAGCGACGAGAGTGGCTTTGCTGGGATTAATTCTAAGAGTATTCTCTAGACACCACTCTTCGGTTATCTTTAGTGCTGATTTCATTACATTGTCTACGGTTCTTTGGTATTTACCTTGAATCAGTATGACAATGTCATCAGCGTATCCTTGAGTGTAGTAACCTTTGTTATTGAGTTGGATCAGCAGTTCATCAACTGTGAGGCACCACAGGAGTGGAGAAAGAACTCCTCCCTGTAGACATCCCCTTGTCGCCTGCACTGTCTTTTCCTTGTCAAATAACTTGACTTTTACAACTCTAGTGTTGAGCATTGCCATAGTCCATCTTGTCGTGATGTTATCGATCTGATGGTTTGTCATTGCTCTTTCAATAGAGTGTTAGGAGGTGTTGTCGAAGGCATCTTCTATGTCTAGAAATGCTCCGACTGCGTACTCCTTGTACTCCAAGGTTCTCTCAATTTTCCCCACTAGTTGGTGTAGAGCAGTTTCATATGACTTCCCTGTTTGGTAAGCATGTTGATATTTGTGAATCTGGAGTGAAGTTAGGGCTTTCTCCCTCTAGTATCTGTCTACTAATCTTTCCAACGTTTTAAGGAGGAATGACGTTAGGCTGATAGGTCTGTAAGATTTAACTTCTGCATAGCTGCTCTTACCAGGCTTAGGGATAAATACTACTTTAGTAACTCTCCAGAATTGGGGAATGTAACCCAAAGCAAGACTTGCTTGGAACATGTCTTTGAGTGGGTTCAGCAGTATATCTATCCCTTTCTGCAGCATTACGGGTTGTATGCCGTCATTTCCAGCAGATTTGAAAGGACTGAAGAGGCTAGTTGCCCATCTAATTCTTTCTTTGCTAACTATTCTCTTAGCTGTTTCCCAGACTTCCCTCCTAGGGGTATGATTGGGTTCAGCCAGAGTAGGTTGTTCCACTGCTCCGGTTAGGTGAGTTTTTATCAAAAGAGATAAAGTCGTCTCTTCCGTTGTAGTGTATTCTCCGCTTTCTTTTTTAAGAGTGCCTACTGGGTTCATGGCTTGCTTTGACATGATTTTGTGAAGTCTAGCTGTGGATCGCGTGGTCTCCACCTCCTGGCAAAACTTTTTCCAGGCCGCTATCTTAGCTGCCTTGATCTTTTTGCCATAGTCTGTGAGAGCCTTGTGATAGTTCTCCCAGTTATTTGTGGCTTTAGACCTGTTAAACAGACGTCTGACTTCTTGTCTGGTCTTTTCTAGGTCTTTATTCCACCAATTTGTGTGTTTTTTTTGCTCTTTGCTGACTTGGGTCTATTAGAGGACAGCTACTCTGAAAGAAGTCAATCATAGCCTCTTTTAACCGGTCAGCATTTGAGTCTAAAACTACTTTATTGGGAGATCTGAACTTTAGGTGTTCTATCTTCTCTTGTAGTTTTTGTTTCTATAGGTCCCAGTCTGTCTTTCTTGGGTTGTAGTAAACTCTTTGGCTTACTTCCCGTTGAGACAGTTCAAAGGTTATATAATTGTGGTCAGAGAGTGATGCTTCGTCTGAAACTTGCCATTTATTCACTGATTGACTAATTCTCATAGTGGTTATGGTAATATCTATAACTTCATGTCTATTAGCGTTATAAAAGGTTGGAGTGTTACCTTTATTGACTACTACTAGATTGTTAGTTAAGATAAATTCTAAAAGTGACTCACCTCTTATGTTGCAGTTGGTGCTGCCCGAATTGGTATGGTGAGAATTTGCGTCGCAGCCTAGGATGAGGTCTAGATCGTCTTGGGAGGCAGATGATACTAGGTTCTCTAGTTCCTCGCTGGGCGGTGGGTCCCTGGAATCGGATGGAAGGTAGACGGAGCTTATAATGGCTTGGTCACAACCTTCATCGTTATTCCATTTTATTTTAATTGTGGTTATGTATCTAGAACAGAATTCCATTAGTGGTAAACAGTCTAGATTATTTCTTATAAGTATACATGTTCTAGAACTTGCATGATTATAAATAAGCTTACCTTTAGTACTCCCTAATCCACGGACTTGTCCCTTAACTATCCATTCTTGGATCAGTGCTAAATCGATGTCATCTGCTAGCAGCTTTCTAGATTTGCAGTGGCTGCTTTGCAGTGGTGGAGGTTAATTTGCACTACTTTCAGGTGCTTCTTTCCTATCCTTGGAGCGGATAAGGAAAGTGACCTTGTTGAGGCCTAGGTGCGCTACACAGTTGATGGATGTTAGTGCTTGTTTTGCCCTGTCATCTATCATTGCTGCGAACGTTCTACCGCCATCTTCTAGTGGAGTGACGTTGAGTATTCTCCAAGTATCGGTCTGGAGGTCTGCCTTCCCTTTGTTCTGTTTTCCGATCAAACGGAGAATAACCTCGGGTTTCTGTTTTGTCGTACCACTTGGGGACGTTGAACACTACCCGGATGGAGTTAATAACTTTTGCCCGCTCTTTTACCGCCAGCTTGTAAATACTTTCTCATCTGTAAATACAACCGATCTGTGCCAATTTCCAATAGCGCCCGAAGCAATCTTCTACACTTTGTTACCTTGTTAGCCGCTGTATTTGCAGGCAGTAAATGAACTTTTTGTCTCTTATAACACTTCATTTAAGCTTCTTTATAACAATAGTCTCAACGCTCTCTCTGCTTATTCCAAGCTCCATAGCCATCTTTCGCATTGATCGTCTTGGATTTCATCGAATTCTATCTCTGATGTTACCAATCGTTTGACGTGTGAACGCAGTTCGCGGTCGTCCGCTTCTTACACGGTTGCTCCAAGTTTCCCAACTCTGCGTAACGAGAAATGACTCGTTGCACTGTTTTACTGTGAAAATTTAATTCACGGACAATGTCACAAACACGATTTCCGCGCTCATAAGAGCTTATTATAGTTACGAAATATCAACAGACTAGGCCTACTTGTTAAATACATTTTAAGTAAGGAAATCTGTATGGGAAAAATGGGCCAACTTTCAAGTGAAATTTTGGTCTAAGAAATTTCGATGGAGTAGAGAATCAATCCAGGATGATCCAAATTCGGACGACCAGTGATTGCAAGAACCGAAGAAATTGTGCAAAAAGTTGCAGCTTTGGTATTGAAAGATATGCGTATAAAGATTTCCGTTATTGCTAATAAAGTCAGTATATCTGAAACAAGTGTTCTCAATATTTTGCATGATGATTTGGGCATGAAAAAGGTGTCTGCGCGGTGGATTCCGAGATTGCTTACACCTGAGCAAAATCTTTGCAGAAAAGAAATTTCTCAAGAAAATTTGGCTGCTTTGGAGGACGACAGAAATTTTCTTTCGCGAATTGTCACCGAGGATGAGACTTGGGTGTTTCACTGGGACCCTCCCACCAAACAAGAATCTATGCAGTGGGTTCAGAAGGGCTCCCCACCACCGCAAAAACCCAAAACCCAATTGTTTGTAAACAAATTGATGGCAACCGTTTTCAGGGACGTCGAATGAATCTTGTTGATTGAATATATGCAGAGGGGGTCTACTATAAATGGAGAAGCCTATGGATATACAATTCAAAATTTAAAAAGTATATTGGAAGAAAAACGGCCGCATTCTTATAGACAAAAGAATTTGTTACGAGACCACTGCACGACAATTGCCGGGTGCCGAAAGCGTTTAAAGTTCAGCGGATTATTAATGAATCTGGCTTCATTGAATTAAGGCATCCACCTTTTAGCCCCGATCTGGTCCAGTCTGACCTTTTTTTATTCAAACATTTGAAGAAACATCTCAGAGGAAGGCGTTTTGCTTTCGACGATGAACTCAAAGATGCTGTAGAAGAATATTTTGCAGGCTTGTCAAAAGATTTTTTTTTTTTTGAGGGATGGACAGTTGGAAAAACGATGGCATAAGTGTAGAAGGGAGTTATATAGAAAAATAAAATTTTCTTAAGACTATGTGTTTTCTTTCATAGCTAGGTAGATAACATAACAATGTCCCCTCGTACTTACTCATGTAAAGAAATTTTATTTCGGATTTACTTGCATTGTATTACCAATTTACCTTTGGGCCCATAATTAAATGTAACAGAAGTGAAATGGAGTGAACAAAAACATAAACTACCTGAAAAGAAAGAACGCTAATTAAAAATTTCACAACTTATATGCAAATCTTATAACATAAAATCGGTGCTCTCTTTGTATGTTTGCGTGTATGTATGTTTGCGTGTATGTATGTTTGCGTGTATGTATGTTTGCGTGTATGTTTGTTCGCTATCTCCTCCGAAGATACTGGCCCGATTACGTTGTATGATGGCTTAAAATTTTGCTAATTTTCGACTTAGATCGTAGGCCGGTTTTTATTTTCAAAAAAAGTGCGAAAACGTGTTAATTTAATTAAATCGCGTCTATGGCCGTGGGCTGTGCTGCGGCAGCTGTTGCGTCGGGTGATTCACTATGTTCATATGCTATTACAGCAGCTGTTCATTCAACCAAGTATTGTTGGTCTGTCGGTAGAATGCCCGCCTACCACGCGGGCGGCCCGGCTTCGATTCCCGGCCGAAGCATACTTTCTTTTTAATTTTATTAATGAATCTCTCTTAATTTAGCGAACCGAAGTGTAGTTCGGGTGACTCACTAGTACTAAATAAAAAGATTCCAATTTTCCATTTCTATCAAACAAAGTCAATCGTCTAGTCATTTTTAACATGTGAAAGGTTAATTTTTTTGTCAAATTTGATATAACATTATCTATGTTATAATTAAAATCAAGGTCTAGCCTATTGAAATAATGTTTTTATATGTCTATCTTTTTCTAACTCAAGCATTCTGTTTTTTTGTTCATGCTATCTCATTGCTGCTATATGGATAATTATATACAGTAGTGGGCAAAAGTATGAAAACACCTGTATATCTCCTATACTCTTGAAGAGATTTCTATGAAATTTAGTGCATATATAGCATTCGTTATTCTAAGTATAATGGAGATATCCGTATTGTAACGTACCTTCCAGTTTAACGAAACGTTGCACACTATTTAAAGTTTGTAAATGGAAGACCCTGGATATTTTTCAGTATTTGAATAGAAAATTTGATTTCGAATTAAGAACTACCTAGTCTGTACATCTATTGAATTTTTCTATCAAGAGATCGGTTAATATCGATAAATTGCCGTGGCAATAGCCTTGCAAAATATAAAAAAAAATCATGATAAAGAACAATTGTATCTGTCAGATAATGCAATTTGAAATTTGTGCATTTAGTTTACGTTTATAATGGTTCTGACTCATTAATTTCGTTGCTATTCTTACGATTTACGGTTTTAATGCGGAGTAGTTAATAACTTCTTCTTTAACATCTTGATAGAAAAGCCCAGTAAACGTACAAAACTAAATATTACTTACTTACTTAAATTTTATTCGATTTCGAATTCAAAAATATTTAGTTTTGTACGTTTACTGGGGGGGATTCTACAATCATCCTCCATCTTCTCCTATCCCTAGCCACTATTTCTCCATTTCTAATGCCTAACTTCCCTAAGTTGTCCTTTACACAATCCATCCATCTTTTCCTAGGCCTTCCCTTTGATCGTTTTTCTTCAATGTTCCCTTGGAAAATTCTGTTAATTCTTCTATTGTCCTCAATTCTCCATAGATGTCCTGCCCCCCTAATTCCCGCTGCTTTTTTATTGCTGCTACTATGCTTCCCCGTTCTAATACTTCCTTTATTTCGCCGTTGGACCTTGTTTTCCATGTATTTCCTTTTCTTACTGGTCCCAGTATAGCTCTTACTACTTTTCTTTCGAAGGTATTAAATAGATTTTCACGTTTTTTTATGGTCATATGCCAAGTTTCACTGTCATATAGTACAATGGGATGCACAATTGCTTTATACAGCCTTATTTTCGTTGATCCGGATAATAATGATGGCCTAAATATGTGTTTCATGGCGAAATAACATTTATTAACTTACAGTATTCGTGTTCGTATTTTCTCTTCTATGTCATTATTCACATTTATCACAGATCCCACATATTTGAAGAAGTGCACCGACCCAAAATTGAAGTCTCCAAGTGTTATATTTTGTCAGATTCTTCCTCTAGTAGGTACCTATCATTTTCAGGAATTTTGTTTTTTCCTCATTAACTCTAAGTCCCATTTGTCTTGCCTTTTCTTCCAGTTCCAAGAAATCTTACTTTACTGATAATATATTTCTCCCTACCACATCTAGGTATATTGTCAGTAAAGGCTAGTAGTTGTTTTGATTTATTGATGATTGTTCCTTTTCCCTTGTTCAGGAGCTCACGTATTACTTTTTTCAGCATCAAATTAAACAGTAAGGAAGATAAGCAGTTGGCTTTCCTTAAACCCGTTTTTATTGTGAATGGCTCTGATAATGAACCTTGCACTTGGACTTTGCATTTCGAGTCTTCTAATGTAATTTCAGTTAATTGAATCAGTTTTTGAGGGATATCCAGTTCTTCCACAGCACTCTACAGTGCTCTTCTATCTATTGAATCATAGGTGTTTCATTAATATATGATCTATTTGCGACATATTCCTACCATCGTTTAATTTTCATGTAATTTTATATGTCTTTTCTCAGAAACTATGTAGGTACTTCATATTATCATTTCTTTAGTAGCTGTGAATTGTATGGCTCTGAAGCTATTATCATTACTGTCCTTGGCCATTGACATTGATAAAATATAACAAACGTTTCTTATCAATGAACTTTTTGCTCACTCTGACTTTTACTTTCATGTGTCATAACTACGTTTTTCTTATTATTCTCCTTAGCATAGAATTTCGGCTTAGACCGCGTAGTATTTATATATGAACACCCAGCATTTTCTGGCTTAATGTGCCTTGCACCTTGTGAAGTCGAGCAAAAACCCGCGCGATGGCCATGCTCTTTGGTGGCTCTTGTTTGAGTATCTTGAGAACGAGGATACTTAGGCAGATTTGGCCGTTTTGCTGTTTGTGCATCCATATTCACTAACGTTTCGCAAGACCTTGCAGCTTGCATCATCAGAGTGAAAGTCGCACGTTTTTCTTGTCAAATTTGGGGGAGAGAAAATATATTTTCGCGAAAATTGTAAATAAAAAGTTGTTAATCAAATTTAATTTCTGTAAAATAGTAAAAACAGATTAAAATATAAAAACTGCTTTCCCTCGTTTAATTCATGTTACTTATCTGGCACATGCTATGAATCGAGTAGCAAAAGCGGAGTTCCCATTAGTTAACAAATTAGCCATAAATGGTCAAACATTTTTAAAAAGCATCACAGAATATTTAAATTTACATGTAGCGTCTTCAAGGAGTTTCTTTACCTATACAACCAGTTCTAACCAGGTGGGAAGCTTGGAGAGAAGCTGCTGTATTTTATGGCAAACGTTATTGTAATATTAAAGAAGTAAACAGTTTTGACTTAAGTTTTGTTCAGTCTGTGGCCTAGTATGACCACAATTTCAACAGCCCCGAATCAGCAGCTCAATTATCTTTCATAAAAGTTCCTTTTTCAGATATTCTCAAAATTATTAAATACAAAAGCCCCTACTTTGTGAATCATAGGCATTGGACACAAAATTTTATTCCATTTTAAACAAAAATCAAAGTACAATATGCAAAAAAGCGAGCAATAAAATTAACAATCTAATTAAAAAAAATATGGACTATTAATGCAGAAGGTGTTTTAATTGATAAATTTTTGAGTACTCTCTACGAAGATGAATCTTTTGTTTCTCATATTAATTAATATATATATCAATTAATATTTGTTGAAACATTGGCTGATGTGGAAAAAAGTTACATCCAAATAGATTTTAAGGCAGTTTTATAAATGGGAACTTTATTTTCTAGCGATAGCTATGACTGCCAATTAGCCATTTGCTTAATTTTTAAAGTTAATTGTTATTTTTTGCTTTAAGATGTGCTTTCCAAGTCAGTTTTTCATCTAAGTGAAGTCCTAGGTATTTTACTTCTTTTTTCTATTGGTGCGGGGGCATTATTTATGGTAAATTGTGAATGTGAACTACACTTTGTCGTAAAAGTAATATCGCTGTATCATAGGTGAAAGTAGCAATTAGAACTATGGGGTGACAGTAAACCATCAAACATAAAAATACTACAAAGAGTTCAATCTAAGATCCTACTTATAATGGGTTTTCCAATAGCGGTGATAGAACTTTAAAAACCGATGTAGTCACCTTGGAGTTATCTGAGCCATCAGTTTTTTTATAGTTGTGTTCACTCAGCTTTGGCAAATCATCGTGAAACATTATATGCTTCAACAACGTATTGTAATGGATTGCATATAAGAAGATTAAGTTAATTTACTAATACAAGACAAGGGTTTGATATTATATTAAAAAATATTGATTAAAATATTTCATTATTAAATTTACAAAGATGAATTTTGAGTAAAATAAAAAGATATCAGAATTATTAACATAATAATTTGAATTTGGTTGAACAATGAAAAATAAGAAACAGAAGGTTCTAAAATGATTTAAAAGTTACCTGAAATAGAATGGAAGATTGATAGCAAATACCTACTTATTTGAGAAATGTTATTCAATATAGCGTGTGTTACTAAATGTGATAATAAAATATATAGTGTTGAACTGTAAAAAATATGCAAAAACGATATCACTAAGGAGATATTAATTTTATGTACACAAATAAATTTTGATAGAAAAACATGTATTAATATTTTGTAAAAAGCGGAAATTTTGAAAATAAATCCTGTTCTAATATGATTTATTAATCTATTTTGGTGTTTGAAAGGGTTTAATTATAATGAAATTGTCGAGAAGAGAAGAAGTATCAATTTTAAAACAAGAAGAATATAATGACGATATAGAGAAGATGTGTATGGTAGAAAGAAAATAATTTAAAATACTATATTGAAATAATTTTTAGAATTGGATGTTGAACTTAGTTTATTGTCAAATAATTACACCTTATGAATTGGATAGCGTAAGCTCTATTTACTGAAACTAGGACACGGCAGGATTTTTAGAGTGAGAGTCTTGGGAATTGGAAGTGGTTTTCCATCTGATGGAGTTGAACTTTGCTGAACTTTTGTTGCAATGACGTTTTGAGATTGGCACTAGTTGAGGTGACGTCCTGTGGCTTCTGACAGATCGGGATTCGCATTATTTGCATTGTTAATATCTTATTTGGAAGGGAGAGTGTGTTCACTGCTGCAGGATTTTATCGAGGTTCATGTTGCTGAATTGTATGCTGATTGAGAATTGGAAGGAGGCATTTCCGAGGGTGTTTGCAGTTCTTGACAGTAGGATGGGCTTGTACTAAGGTTACTCTGTAGTTGGTATACATTTGGATCTTTGAAAAGACGGATTAAGTTCTTTTGTTAGCACTGTCTGCCTTTCACTGTTTTCTTGGCACTTCATTGACTCACTTCGCACAACATCTCGTATAGTTTTCTCCATTCGCTCTTATCATTTGCCTTTTCTTTTATTTCATTCCATTGTGAACCTTTTTCAGTGATTTCGTTTTGTGTCTTCTTTTTCCATGTGGCTTTTGGCCTTCCTCTCTTTCTTTTTCCTCTAACATGGTGTTCTAGTGCTTGTTTATGTCGGTGTTCGGTTTTCTCAATGTATGACCAATCCATTTCTATTTTCTTTTTTTTATTGTTATCTATATCGGTTCTTGTTGTGTTTTTTCCATAACTCTTCCTTTATATTGTTTTCAGCCAGTATATTCCCACGTTCTTCTGAAGCATTTATTTATAAATATCTGGAACCTCTTTATGTGTATTTCGTTTGTTGTCCACCATTCTGAGCCGTATAGCAATACCATTTTCACATTTGTATTGAACATTCTATTTTTTGTTTTCATGTGTATTTCTTTAGATTGCCAAATTTTCTTATGTGCGTTATAGGCCCCTTGGGCTTTGTGTATTCTTGCATTTATGTCCACTTTGCTACCTCTTCCTCTATCTATAATGCTTCCTAATAAGTAAATCTCAATCTCTTCTATCTGATCTCTGTCGGGATGGTTGTCTGTCCCTGCTTTCTTTCCATCTTTTTCTATTTTCATGATTTTGGTCTTATTCTTATTTATATTTAGTCCTACTTTTGCTGCTTCTTCCTTCATTTTGTTTAGCTTTTTTCGCATTTGTATTGAACTTTCTGTCAATAGACAGGCATCGTCTGCAAATTCTATGTCCTCCAAAGTTTCGCCAAACCTCCAGCTAATTCCTGTTTTCTTATCTTCTGTTTTTCTCATGACCCAGTCTATTATAATCAAGAACAATATAGGTGGCAGGACACACCCCTATCTTACCCCGCTTTCGATCTTTATGTTTCTTGTCAGTTTGTTTTTATATCAATTTTTGCTATGTAGTTTGTATATAGAAGTTTAATTATATGTGCATACGATTTTACAACTGCCCACATTTTATCCCTGTCTATTCTATAAAAGGTATTTTCAAAGTCTATGAAACTTATTTCAAGTTTCTTTTGCCATTCATTTGCTTGTTCTATGTTGGTGTGCAGTATAAATATGTTGTCTATGCACAATCGTCTCTGCCTAAATCCTGCCGGTTATTCCTTAAACTTCAACCAACTTAGGAAGGCGAGCCAAGTAAACAAACACTAAAAATCACGTGATAGAAAGGAGTTCTGTGGTTGGCCATTTCGAAGAGAAAGTCAAACCCCGCTTATGCATGCCTTTACACTAGAGGAGGAATGAGCGTTGTTTTGTTGTGTAGTAATTTCTTTTACAGCAACATACAAGGGACGTTTACGTATAATGCGCACCGTGCGAAACTGGCTTTCGTAACGTGGCTCAAGTTTAGTGTTTTCTATTCCATCTTTGATTCAGTTTAAGAGTATTTTGCTTGCTGTGCATAGCAGTGTTATTCCTCTCCAATTTGAGTATTCTGTTTTATCTTGATTTTGTTGTTCCATTCTCTTAGGATTTTTTTCCTTTCCATATACTGTTTAATAGGTTGTGCATCATTTCTTCTGTTATTTCATACCCTTCTCTAAATAGCTCTGCTGGGATGTTATCTATGCCTGCTGCTTTGTGGTTCTTTAGCGTTTTTATGACTTTTTTAATTTCTTCTCTCGTGATCGCTTTTTCATTCATATTCATTTCTTTTATCTGTTTCACTTATTCCTTTTCGTGTTGTTGCTTTTTGATATATTCCTTCAAAATGTTCAATCCATCTCTGTTCAGTTTCTGTATTTGCTTTAAGGATTTTTCCATGTTTGTCTTTCAACCTTCTTCGCTTATTATCTTCTTTCTTGCTATCTGTTTTGTTATGTTCTATAGGGTTTTCATGTCGTCTTTTCCTGCTGCTTCTTCTGCTCTTTACAATGTTTCTTCTCTGTATTTGT
Organism: Agriotes lineatus; assembly: GCA_940337035.1. Classification (NCBI taxonomy): domain Eukaryota; kingdom Metazoa; phylum Arthropoda; class Insecta; order Coleoptera; family Elateridae; genus Agriotes; species Agriotes lineatus. Next base: position 30,185 of record CALNHX010008956.1, on the reverse strand, counting down.
CTTATCATTTATAGTACTTGTCTTAACTTGTGTGTCCTTTTTTTATATAATTTTTCTTGCGTTTCTTTTTCATTAATATTTTTGCTTGCCAATATTTGTTGCTTAATATTTCTTCTTTCTTCTATTCTGTCCCATGTCTGTTTCGATATCCATACCTTTTGTTTTGTTTTCTTGTATCCTAGTACCTTCTTTGCCGTTTCTTTAATAGCTATTTTGCAATTATTCCATATTTCTTTTATCCCTTCATTTCCTCTACTTTTCTGCTTCTCCCATTCACTTTCTTGTTTTCTTTGTATTGGTTTCCGATTTCTTCTTCTTTTAGCTGCTGAACATTGTATTTTTCTCGTTTTGTCGTCTTCTCTCTATTAGCTCGCAATTTGATCCTTATCTTCGCCCTGAGTATGATCTGTTCCATCGGCATACCTCAACGCTCGTACATCACACATCATGTTTCCCCATTTGCCTTCTATTGCTATATGGTCTATTTGGTTCTGTACTTTTGCTCCTGGAAATATACCTATTGTAATTAGATTTAAGAATATTGTAATAGTTTTAATTTATAATTTGCCTTCATGCGGCATCATCCTATAATAAAATTTGTTCGTATTTATTTTAGTATTTTAATAATTATTACAATATAATATAATTATTATTAAAATCGTGCTCAGTGTGGTAATAACACTAATAACAGGTTCTTCGCCTATACTAAGAGGACAAAAAGAAGAATAATTATTATAATATATGTATTGCATACTTATATTTATTTATTAATGCCTTTATATCGTACCTATATGTATTTTTCTGTATGTTTGCAATTAAAACTATTGAAAAAAAATTATTGTAATAATTTGTTACACAGAAATGCTCATAATTGAAGCAGAAATGTTATATACATATGCTACAGGCAACTTGTATAAATTAGTCATTTTATATAGTGGCTAGGCATTTTATATAATGTCATAAATTGCCTAAAATACCAGTACGTTTGTATAAGGTTTTTCGATATTAAACATAATACCGGTGAAATGTTTGTCATTATACAGGGTGTCCCAAAAGAAATTGGAAACCGATTCGTCATAATTCCTTGTGTTATAATAAATCGATTAAACCTAATATACCTTAGTACAAAGTCCCTCCAGTAAGAAGTTATAGGGCTCTTTTATTTTTATGATAATTTCCAAAAATTTTCATAAACTAGACTTAACTGTAAGAGGCACCTTGCCTATCTTAAAAAAATTTTTTTAGCTCAAACTTTGTTACCTGTAACATTTATTTCAATTTTAGGTTATTATCCGAAAGAGAATTAAAAAGCGTAAAAATAAAGTGTTCGGAGTCCATAAGCATAAAAGCAAATGTTTACCATAAAATGCCCCTCAAAGGTTTTTGGTTTCCATTAAGACGTGTAATCCTTGATTCAGGTGTACACTTTGACGGGTCAGTCTGTTGTTTACAAATAAGCTCCCATGCCGTGGCTTAAGATGGCTTATAAAACCGCACTCAGTGTGTAGTAGTAACAGGCTCTTAGCCTATGAGTTTTCAATTTTTAAATGGAATACTGATCTCTTGATTTTTTTTAATTAAGAGAAGGTATGGCATTTCTTATTAGCCTTTCCTTACAAAGAAAATGTGGAAAGTCAGAAGCTAGAAGTATAAGAGATTTAATTCATTAAATGGAACACTGATTTCCTAATTTTGTTTTTATTAAGAAAAGCTGTGAAATTTCTCATTAGTTCCTTCATGTGAAAGAAGTTTTCATTTTGGAAATAAGACACCGATTTCTTAATTACTGTTATTAAGAGAAGACATGGAGTTTCTCATTGGTTCTTTTCTGTGAATTACAAAAAAATCTTGGCTAACCCAGAAGCTAGAAGTTTTAATGTTTACTTCCCTCGTCTGAAAGACGAAGGAAGTATTGTAATCACGAAAAAATCACCTTTCGAGATTTCTTCAGATCTTTACGTTTCATGGAACTAGATGGCGAACAACAGGTTTTCTCAATTCCGTCTGTCTGTCTGTCTGTTGGCGGTATAACTCAAAAAATATTTGTCGGAGGAAGACGATATTTTGCATACACAATATATATATACCTGGAATAAAACCGGGAAAATTTCAAACAAAGGGTGAGCTTTCATTTTTTAAGTAGAATGCTGATTTTTAAATTTTTATTTTACTAAAATTCTCATTAGTTCTTGACAATTATAAGCAGGCGTTGGACAAACCAGAAGCTCGAAACATGAGCATTCATTCGTTCAATAGAGCACTGACTTCTTGTCTTTTTTGTGTTATGAAATTCTTCTTTGGCGAGTTAATGCAACTTACGAAAACAAAAAAATTAAAAATCTCAAAGCTAGGTGTATGAGCTTTTATTTTGAATTGGCGTTTTGAATTTTTATTTTCTTTATTAAAATGAGGTATAAAATATCTCACTAGTTCTTTCATGAGCATTACAAAAACGAGGGAAGTATAAAGTGTTAGGAAAACCAGATTGATTTTTTAAATAGAATTTCTCATTATTTCTTTCAAGCAAATTACAAAAAATTTTTGGATAAATCAGCAGCTAAAAGTATGAACATTCAGAAGCTAGAAGAATGAGTTTTCATTTTTTAAATGATACAGTAATGTTCAAATAAATCTGGGACAATGTTTTTTCATATGTAGGTTGAGTTAAGAATTGAAGAATATCTCTTTGGATTTCCTGCTATCAGATAGAGTTACGTTAAACTTTAACAGGTAATGAAATCTGTAACCCTTTCTAATAGCAGAAAATTATGAAAATAAATGAAAATATAAGATCAGATGAACTCCTCGTTAAGAAGTATCTTAATGTCTAATAATCGATGTATAACAAAAAACAAAATATTTGTTTTTTGGGCATATCTCAAAAATTAAGGCAGCTAGGTTCAATTTTTTTTTTATGCAGTATTAGAATCTGCACCTTTGCCCCCATAAAACCGACCTGGTATATTTTACCATTTTTGAAATCTCAATGGTGAGCAACAAAATTGAAGATCCCTGTAGGGTAGAGACTGTGATAATCAGTTAGAAAATATTTTTTTTCGAAAACTGAGCATCGGTATTCAGTAACCTACACACAAACGCGGACTTAGTATAATGACCAAATCAAGATTCAAGAAAAATACCACATAACCTCACTGCGCTATCAAAAACAGTTGACCTACTCTTCATGACTCATTCCATTTCTCCGGTGCAGACTGCAGAGAGGAACGGCTGTGACTTCAGCGTTACGGTCTACATAGACGAATTAACCTTTTCTTTTTGTTCTTTTTTGTTCTAAGTACGCACAAATTTTAAACAGCAGCTTTCTAAATTCACACCTTTGTACAAAAGACTTTGTTGTTAAATTTTCAAGTAGAAAAAAGGCTTTGTAGTTTCAAAAGCAATGAGTGGGACAGCGCGCAATATAATTACGGCATAACGTGTTAGAGTGAGACAAATTATTATGTTTCGCGTTTCCTGTAAGGTTTTTGCATACTATACGTATGTAAAAGCGCTGCAGTCACAGCCTTTTCTCCCCGATACCTAGTTTCACGCTCTCGTTTCTAGGTGGTGCTGCACTTTACCTCTTGCGAAAAAATATTAGTCGCACATGTAATATAATTGCTGCTAACTATTGAAGCATTCACTATATGTTACTAATACAAATTTTTGAAACCTGGTTCTGCGTTTACGCGCAGAAATTATACCAGGTGCTAATTCAAGTAAAAAATAAATTCTCGTATTAACGGTCGACTGCACGGTTGATTGTAATACTAAGAAGAAATGTACAAACGCAAACCTATGATTGTGTACCATATTTCTGTCTTGCTCTTCTAAAATCGGTATAACGTTAAGTAAGTAATCGATTTGCATGTACTGAAAAAGCAAAACATGTATTTATTGTAAACAAATAGTTTTTACAAAATTAATTAATATAACATTGTTTAATCTTTGAAATTATTTACAACAAAATACATTTTAGATTAGTAAATGAAAAACGATACCTATCTAGCCTTACTTAAAATAGATTTCTATGGACTAAATGAAGATTCCACACATCAACTGATGTGACTGCAGCATTTTTTAATGTCCAGATTTCTTTGGGATTGTAATAATACTTCAAAATTTTGGAAAATCTTACGTGTGAAAAGCAACGTTAGAATGTATTTTTTTGCATACATTTTGATCGTATAAGCGTTGCTTTACTTGAAGCGTCCTAATCGTATAAACGTAGCCTAATTGGCCGCTCACATATCGCGCCAATCTGTTGTCTGCATTATCGGAAAACTTTTTTCTGACAGCTCTCGCGTTTCTTACGGTGCAGGCATTTTTTTGATTCGGCATTCATTAAGATAGGAAACGACTTGTTGCGACCTGCATAGGCTTTCCTTTTCCATACGTGGCCTCGAATTAGCAAGAAGTATCTAATTGTCGTTCCTTAGAAAAGACTGTAATTCAGGATGAGTGGTTACTTCATTTTCGATTTTGGTAGCGTAAGTACATTAGCTGATTGCGTCCTGTATTCTAGCTTTACCCGGGAGATTTGAAACTTTAGCGATTCCGTCGTGTAATCATCGTTTGATTTTGGGCTATATGGCCTGAATCATTCGCTGGTGATCTCTGCAAGCACCCCAACTTGCTGCAGCATAGCTGTAGGAGCCCGTTTAGAGGCTATTTCATCAACCACTGTAGAAGCCCGATCTCTCAGAAAGTTACGATCTATTGAACTGCGTTGCCGATTTTAAATTGCGTTAACGATATTACTACTACTACTACCTTCAGGTGCAGGCACGGATAGGACCATCGGGAGCTCGGGACATTTCCCGAAAAGCCGGTCCAATTTGGGCCGCGGCCTTTATAAAAGGTGACTGAAACTTTTTGTTTCATTATATTAGGTGAGTTTTTTAAAGTGTTACAAGGCGATATCTTGAAAACAGTTTAAAATATTTTAATGAAAGGTTGGTGGGGTGATAGGGAGATGGGGGGACATATTTAAACATATTTTTAACATTTACCCCATTTTTCTGTTTTGAGGGGTGGGGGGTAACTTTGGAATTTTAAATGGGATAATGTACTTTTGTTTAGAAAATTAGAATCTACGTAAAAAACTATGTATGGGTACAAATCTTTTTTATTTGGTTATGGTTACGGATTTGAAGTTATAAAATAAAAAAAATATTTACTATTTAATTTCAACTTATTTATCGTTTGTCATGTTTGAGGATTTATTCGAAATGTCCTCCTTCAACTTCCAATCACTTTCTCACTCTTTTTCACTAATAAGCAGGCAAAGCGGATTCGTTCAAGAGCAAATAAAAAAAAATGTACACCTACGTAGTTTTTTACGTAGATTCAAATTTTTTAACCAAAAGTACATCATCAAATTTAAAATTCCAAAGTTACCTCCCACTCCTCAAACAGAGAGAGGGGATAAATGTCAAAAATATGTTTAAATATGTCCTCCCATCTCTCTATCACCCCACCAAAATTTCATCAAAATATTTTAATCCGCTTAAAGATATCGCCTTGTAACAGTTTAAAAAACTCGCCTAGTATAATTTCCATTTACTTTATACAATTAGGTATATGCGACCATTTTTGAAAATCTGGATTTATCGGAAAATTAAATATACTGAATTGTACTTCTGTTGCCGGTCAACAACCTTTTGGATTGACTAAATCAGAGAGGTGAAAGGTGTACCTTAACCAAGTTATTCAAACCGGTTTGCTGTAATACGGGGCTTCCCCTTTTGGTTACGGAGTTTAGTGGGCATCGCTTATCAAAACCGCAACAGAAATTATTTTCTTTTGCGAGAACAATATTAGTGAATAACCGTCGCGCAAGTTAGACCAAGCTTATTTTCTAACCGAGTGATTGTAGTTTTTCGAGTAGTTGGAAGTTTAGTTTGTTAGTATATTAAAATGATAAAGCCAATAGTAAAAAAATCAAAAGAGAGAAAAAATACGCGAGACAAAAAGACGCAAAATGAACGAAGAAGCGAGGAAGTGCGTATCTCTGCACAATGTTTTGAAACCTACCCTGAAAACTGCGAATCGCTTTTCTGTAGTGCATTCACTATATAAGACTCATATCGACACTCAGAGAAAAAAAGAAACTGTGAACGACTTCTGTGAAGTTGAGGCTATAGCTGCTATAAGTAATAATACTACATCCAAATCATATGAACGTGAGCAAGAATCTTCAGAGATTGAGTTTTTTGAGTTTTACCATTTTTAACGACCCAATGTAAATGAGTTACATTTTTTTTAATACCACGCTCAGATTCCTAATACAAAAGAAAATATTCAATTTAACGTTAAAAAAGCTTTTTTCTACTCATGACATTGAAATCAGTCATTTTGACATTGATTCCGGTGGTTGAAATTGCATTTCAACCACTAGAGATTGAAATGCTCGGACTACCGGGATTTCAAACTGTTTGACATTCAATTGGTGACAAGAGAAATGTCACTTTATGTTTACTTTTTTCTAAAGTGCATTAATTTGTTAAAATGAGTGAAAATTCGTAGAAAAAATAGTATATGCAACTCGTGGCTGATAAAATTTCAACGTCTCGAGTTACTTTTTTCAACTCGCTTCGTTCGTTGAAAAAAACCACTCTCAACATTGACATTTTATTTCAACCACTTGTCCCATAATATACTATTGTTCACAACCATATATGTAATAAGATCATTACTGACTTTTAAAAAGTTGGAAAATGAGCTATTCACAACTTGTAACTTTCCAACCGGTCGGAAAAGTAATTGCCATCGCAGAGGTTGGAAATGAATCAATTGCCGACCGCTGTGTAGGTAGGGGCACTGAGATTCCTGTTCATCCATTCATGCGCGTCACAATCTGTCGTATCAAAATATAATAATTTTTCCAATTATTGTTTAGAATAAAGTGGTTGCGAATAAAATAGTATACATACGCGTCTCGGTTAACTACTTAATCTCTCGACAGGAATGAAACACTTTCCACCTCGGTATGTAATATACTATTATTTACAACCATATATGGAATGTTAACATTACGGACCTCATTTGAGTGCGGGAAGTCGTACATTTACGCCCGCTACTTCCCGCACTCACTTCCCGCGTGGGGGGAAGTACATTACATATATGGTTGTAAATAAAATAGTATACAAACCTCGATAGGAAGTTTCCTTAGTCTCGAGATAATAGCTGATTTCGACGCTTCGCGTCTCAATTGGCTAACTAATCTCTGGACAATAATGAAACACTTCCCATCTCGGGCTGTAATATACTATTTATGTTTGTTTAAGATATTTAATATTATGTAATTATGTATTTAATTTTAATAAATATTAATATTGTTCACATTTAAAATACTTTTAGTATACATCGGTATACAACGTATATCATATTTTTTACTCCTACTCATTTTATCTAAGTCCAATTACATACAAATAAACATAAGTTTTCAAAATGCTCGGTGTATTACTCGAATTATTTCAAAACTATGAAACTTTTCCGGCTGATATATAGTAGATTATGCAATGAGAGAGAGAAATTGCACTGAAGCAAAATAGCATTCTCTCCGAGTTGCATATAGTATTTTTTTCACGTTGCAGGAAGATTTAAAACGAAAACCCGTTTTTTAAACGTCATCTATTGACATTTTAGTTACAATTATTTTAAAATTAGTAGTCTATGGTAAATTTTACAGTTGTTGGCACTGTAAGTCATTATGACATACCTAATTGTTCTGTCAGTCATAATGAAAACTCCATAGGGAAATTTTTGTCTTATTTAGTCTCTAGGAAGTACTTTTTTTTTCACTACCTTCCTGGCAAGTGATCCTCACACTGTCTGATTCGAGGGATGTAGGAAACTTTTACAAAAATTGTTACAGTTTCGATGACTGTACTTATTTTCCTGGAGAAGTGAATTACCTACATCCCGCATTTACTATAACTGACGAGATGCCATGTTTGCCACTTGACTAACATGAAGAAAACCATTATCGTTAGTACTATTATCCGTCTTTAAACAGAATACAAGCACAAAGCTCACAAAACAGCACCTTTTATTTTACATAAGAAAATATTGGTAGAGAAAAAAATTATGTACTTTACACAGGATGTAGAAAGATTTACACTACCTCGCACCTTGCTGGTCCTCGGTAATGTAAATCTTACCTACATCCCTTATAATAGCTATTTAAGTAACAAGGAGTGTAAGGCCCTATTAACATTTGAGGTAGGCAAGTACAAGCCAAGACGAAGTCGCGGCTTGTTGCCTGCCGAAAATGTTAATAGGCGATACATTCCGAGTTATCTTATTATATTTTTCCCCCTGCTTATCGAAAATTTACTAGATTTTAAAAAAAATCGTTTGGTTTGTCACCTGTCATCAGGATTAGTTTTTGTGAGTCGTGTTACCTGTGAGTGTCACATGTCACATAAACACTTGCAATTTATAAACAAAACTTCTAAATCTGCATCTTGCTTTGCTAATTTTATTATCCTAGGAACTTAATAATCATATTAAGTTCCGCTGTCAAGAAAAAGCAGCAAACAAATATAATCAACGACTTACACGTTTTGTTACTAAGGCTGTATTACGAACTTACATGATCAGCAGCGGGAAAAGTAATATACTATACTTCTGTCACAATTTTGATGCTATAGAAACCGACTTCTACTCCCGGTCGTAGAAAAAAAATATTTTGCCCATATATACCTTGGGCCGGTCTGGGGTTATTTCCCGGGCCGGTAAACCCCAGCCCATCCGTCCCTGTTCAGGTGTATTAATATAGATAAATTAAAGCTGTTCTCAGTCTTGTAATTTACATTACAATTTTTTGACCGTTAATTGCGTATTTAATTGTGCTAGTTACTTACTAGTATAAAATGCTATTTGGGGGTGCACCTTTTGCTCCATTATATGGAAAAACAGAAGAAGAGGATAATGAAAACAACGAGGCGAACAATGACAGCTTGCAAATATCAGAGGAAGAAATAAACATGCGAATAAAACGATTAAAGAACAGAAAGGCACCGGGTCCGGATGGAATATGCAATGAACTCATAAAATATGAAGGGAAAACGCTATACGTATGGATTCAGAAACTATTCAACGACATAATTAACAGTAGAAAAGTACCAGTAGAATGGAAAGAAAGTATACTAATACCAATACTAAAAAAAAGAGACAGGAGAAAACCAGAAAACTATCGAGAAATCAGCTAATTGAATAACATGCTGAAGCTGCTAACTGCAATAATAAAAGACAAGATAGAAGATAGATTTTAGATACAGCCAAGGAACAACAAAGCTTAAAAAAACCGTAGCACTATAGACGCGACCTTCATCATCCGTCAAATAGTTGAAAAGTCAATTCAATACAACAAGCCTGCATATATATGTTTCGTAGACCTAAAAAGTGCCTTCGATAGGGTAAAACGGAACGACATTATAAAAATATTGCAAAAAAATAGAAGATAAGATAACAAAATTAATTAAAGAAACAAACGTGGATAACAAAACAAAGGTCAGAATGCCAAGAGAAGAAACGGGATACATAAACATAAAACGGGGAATACGACAAGGGGACTCGCTCAGCCCGACATTGTTCAATATGATAATGGACCACATAATCTACGAAGTAAAAAAGAGGGAAGGCTATAGAATGGGACCCCATACAATTAATATAGTATGCTACGCAGATGACGCGGTATTGGTAGCTAATAATGAAGATGGCCTGCAAAGACAACTCCACTCATTTAATGCAGATTTCAGCGGAAAAAAACAAAGTGCATGGTAATTAGCAGAGAACCACGCAGATGTAAATTAGAATTGGAAGGCAAACGCATAGAACAAGTGATGACTTTCAACTACCTGGGAGTTGAAATCACCAGTGAGAGAAACTTGAAGACAGAAGCAACAAAGCAAGCGACTAAAGCGACGAGAGTGAGTAGCTGTTTAGGTCAAACCATATGGAGCAACAAATTTATGACTACAGAAAGCAAAATACAAGTATATAAAACAACAGTGAGGCCACTATTGACATACGCAGCAGAGACAAGGGCAGACACAAAGGGAACAAAACAGAAAATAAACAGCGTGGAAATGAAAGTATTAAGGTCGATAAAAGATATAACACTAAGAGATAGACAAACAAACAGTAGCATACGAGAGCAATGTAACATACAAGACTTCAACAAATGGGTGAAAACGAGAAAGAAAAAATGGAACGAACACCTAGATAGGATGAGACCAGACCAACTAGCACACAATAAGCCATACAGCAGAAGACCAGTAGGAAGACCAAAAAAGCGATGACAAGATAACATACAATCAACAACAACAGAAACCGAATAAGAGGCAGACAAACAGGAGAAATCCTAGTCGTGCGCAGAAGAAGAAGAAGACCTGTTGCTTAAGTAATGCCTTTAGGACCTGCTATAGTGACCATTATATGCAACGTTTGGCTCTTTATCGTAATACGAGACAACATAATTAAAGAAACAAAGCAGAATGGGAGAATTAGCAGCAAATCAGTTCAAATATTAGCTTACGCAGGAAATATCGTAATAATAGCAAGAAAGACAAACTAGAACGTACTTTCAAGATAATAGAGCAAACATCAAATGAAAAAAGCCTAGATACAAACGAGACGAAAACAAAATACATGCATTGTAATGGAAAGCATAAGGCATTGAGGGAATTAAGAATCGAAAAGGTAGAAACATACAAATATCTAGGATTCCTGATAAATAGAAGAAATGAAAAATCAGATACAAAACATAGAATTCAGCAAGGCTATAAAGCGCTGCATGCAAACAACAGAATACTAAAAACCATGAAACTAAGTACCTAGAAGCACAAGAATACAAGTATATAAGACAATGATAAGACCAATTTTAATGTATGTATCCATCTCGGATATGAACCTCAAATCTAATCCATTCATTTCAATTCATAGAACAATTACCCAACAAAAGAAAACTAATTTTACTCTACAGCTTCGTCCTTTATCTTATAGTAAGATTGTAAACTATGTTATCATCATAGTCAGCCTTTATCCGTCCACTGCTGAACGTAGGCCTCTCCTGCACTCTTCCATTCACCTCTGTCCTGTGCCACCTCTTTTGTGGCCTTCCCATTCTGCGTCTGGTCAACCTAGTTCTCCAGTGGGCTAGTTTAGCTATCCATCTGTTTGGGCCATGTCTAGCGACATGCCCCACCCATTGCCACTTCAGCTGTGCTATGCGGTGCATTACATCAGTAATGTTGGTTTTCTTTCGAATCTCCTCTTTTCAAATCTTCTGTCTCAAGCTAATTTCCAACATTCTTCGTTCCAGTGATCTTTGTGTCACTCTCAATTTATTTGCATTTTTGTAGGCCAGTGTGGTGGTTTCAAGACCGTAAGTTGTAACTGGCAATATACACGTCTCATACACTTTGCGTTTCAAACTTAAGGAGACTTCAGGGTTTTCAAATATGTCCTTCAGTTTGCCAAAAGCAGCCCAAGTCAAACCAATCCGTCTTGCAATTTTTGTGGATTGATTCTCTTTTCCCAGCCTTATTTCATGTCTTAGATAAACATAGTGATCAATATTTTCTATCGTTTGTCCATCTATTTCTATTTGGACATTGTGTTGACTCATTATTTTTGTTCATCTTTAGGCCTATTGTATTCGAAGCTTGACTCAGTTGCTCCAACATTGTTTTTAACTCGTTTAGATCGTTACTTATAAGAACAACGTCGTCTGCAAATCGTAGGTGGTTTAGGTAGCAACCATCGATCTTAATTCCCTTCTGCTTCTATGGTAGACGTTTAAATACATTTTCTAACGCTAGAGTGAAAAGCTTTGGATACACTGTATCAACTTGGCGAATACCTCTCTTGATTTGAATTTTGTTGATGTTATTATCTTGATCAAGCTGAATCTGAAACGATGCAGATTCATATATGTTCTTAATTAATTGCGAGTAAATACCTAGAGTCTATTCTGGCATCATCCATAGCTCTTAGAAATGCCCAAGTCTCCACAGACTCAAAAGCTTTTTGAAAATCTACGAAAGCTAGATGGATTGGAATGTTATACTCGTTGGTCTTCTCTATTAATAACTTCATAGCCTGAAGGTGATCTAAAGTGCTGAAGCCCTTCCGGAAACCTGCTTGTTCAACTAGCTGATGTGAGTCAAAAATAGATGTTAATCTGGGCGATAATTTTCTATATTGGTGTAATCTCCCTTTTTAGATATTAAGACAACGTTCGCATTTTGCCATTTTTTTGGTATCTTTCCCTCATCCAAACATTTGTTAAAAAGTATTTTTAGGGCTTCTATTAGTGCTTTTTCTCCCATATTTAACATTTCGCTTGTTATTTTATTTTCTCCAGGCGATTTCCGATTTTTCATCTGCTTTAGTGCTATATGTATTTCCGATGTTGTAATATCTGGAATTTCTTCAGATCCTGTATTTACAACCAGCGGTCTTGCAACCTGCGGTTCATAAACAGTTGAACTATATAATTATGTGTAAAAATCTTCTACTATTTTAGCAATATATTTCTGGTCTGATATTAGGATACCTAGTTGATTTTCCATTTTAGTTATTATTGGCTTTTCTGACGCCAGTTTCTTTGTAAGGACCTTCATGTTTGCATTGTCTTCAATATTTTCGTGAATTAGTTTTGTTCTATAAGTTCTAATATCTTTCTGTATTTTTTTTAACTGTTTTGTTAAGTTCTTTATATGTAGTGGAGTCTCTGCCCGTTTGGCATCTTTTTTCGATTAGCGTTATTGTTTCTGTTTGTAATTTGCTTTCTTTTTATGGATTTCTTCTAGTACAAAGTTTCTTTGTTACTGTTTGGATGTCTGACTTAATCTTATTCGACAATTTTTCGATGTCCATTTCTGTTAAATTATATGATTTTATATTTTTGCCCAGTTGTTCTTGGTATTCGTCTATGTTCTTTCTGAGTTCTGCCGAAGTTGGCAATTTGGGATTAGACATCAGCTTATTTCTCTCGATTTTATGATTTATATTAATTTTTGCTCGAACTAACCTGTGATCACTCTCTGCGTGGAAGCGATTTAGTACCGAAACGTCATTGCAAGTACGTTTGTTATTTTCAGGATGAAATCAGTTTCATTCTTTATTTTTCCAAATGGGCTTATCCATGTCCATTTGTGTTGCGAGGGCTTCTTAAAGAAAATCTTCAAAGAGTACAGCTTTTCCTCACAAATGAAATCACGAAGCATGTCACCCCTACTATTTCTTTCTTTCCAGTCCGAATTGTCTTATGTACTCGTTATCTTGATCGGTAGTATTTTGACCTATCTTAGCGTTAAAGTCTCCAGTAATGATGGTATAGTGTGTGTTTTCCTGTTTTCTTGCTCTTAATATGCTTTCGTACAAGATTTGGGGGGGGGGGGATGAGAGTTCTGGGAGATATTTTTGTTTAAATTGAAATACAAAGATGCATAGTGATTACTCAATTTGCAGAAATAAAGCAGATTTATATGGCATTATACTTATTTCCGCGCAATCCACCCATTCTTTTACATGCTAAAAAACCTGAATATCATGTAATAATGTTCCCGGGACGGGGAGAGGGGTACCCCCCTCCCCCCGGTTACCCCCTAGATTCAACACTGGTTTGACGAGTAATATACGTTTACTCTTTCAGATATAGCACAGTATTTTAATGTTTAATGTTTCATCTTTTATTTATTATAAAACCTACTCCGCCAGTACTATGGGCAGTTTCTGAATTTTTCTAGTATATCGCATTTCCAGATTTGAAATTTCTAGTTTTCTCACCAGATAGTCAAGTTTCACATAAACCAATTATGTCCCATTTGACATGTTTCAGTTCTTCTTCTAACTCTTCAGTTCGTAGTGTTCTTATGTTATATGTTCCTATACAATATACATATTTCGTTTTTCTTACGTATTTGACGATTTTGTTTAATCGAATTTGTGCTCCCTCCCCTCAGAATTTGTGAGACGGACTGCTGTATTAACAGTGTGAGAGTCTGAGTGTGTTACGGTCTAAATCGACTTTTACGACACCGTGCTGGCTCATACATAAAATACGTAAAGGCTAAACGACCGGCGCGGACGATATTACACTAAATCGGGACAAAGACTCACCTAGGGCCGCTACCCAACCCGCAACAAGATATGCCGGCTAGACATCAGTTGACCGAGGCAAGGCCCTTTACGAGATTACCTAAGGGAAAAGGCCAAAGAGGCGGTAAATAACAATAAGATTAAATAGGGCGCCACCCGGTTTCTTCGTTCTAAACGAAAATGCAAAGATTGACCCAGATTAAAACCTAGAAATCAAAAGAGCTTACTTTCTAGCTTATCACCTTGGCGAAATCCAAAGCTCAACGGGAATAAAAAATAAATGTGCACCACTTCTTGACACTGCAGCGGCAAGTGTCGCCAACTTACTCGTGACGCTTAAACACTCAGGCTTAGCCGTACATTTATCTTTACACAGTAACCTGAAAGTGGGCATGCACAGACTCGTCGAAAATCATAAGACCTCGTTCAAAATACCGTTCTATTGGTCTCCCACATGTGAATTAGTGATACACAAGAGGTAAACACAGTCATATATGGACTAAACTATATAGCCCAGCTGGGAGACTCTTTAACTCTAATTATAATTAAACAAACACATAAAATTAGTTTACCGCGGTCTCAGCGACGCTTGTAATGTTTCTACAAAGAACGCACCAATTATGCGCGAACAACTGAATAAATTTAGTTTTACAAGAGGCCTTGGTAGGGCGGTATGAATCAGCAAATTATCATATAAATTAGGCCTGAACAGTTGCATGAATTTGATTATAAATAGCATAGACCAAGCGGCACTGCGTTGGCAAGTAAATACAGATAAATTAGGCCTCAACAGTTACATGAATTTGATTATTAATAGCATCGACCAAGCGGCACTGCGTTAGCAAGTAAACATAGATAAACTAGGCCTGACCAGTTGAATGAATTTGATTAATACTAAATACACTAATTAGGCTTGAACAGTTACATGAATTTGATTATCAATAGCATCGACCAAGCGGCACTGCATTAGCAAGTAAATACAGATAAATTAAGCCTGAACAGTTGAATTAATTAGATCTTACAAACTACACACGCCTTTTTGTTGGTTTTGCCTGGCCGCGTCGTTGGTGTCGGGCTCGCCTGCAGTGCAAGAGAGCCGCAACGCTGCAACGGTACTGAATGATGACGCCAACTCCCTACAGGAGACTTTACTGCGACCACTTGCACGCCCACGCGGAGTGAATCCCCCAACGGATATATGCCTGTCTGGCACACGATAATGCAGGGCGTCGGCCGACAGAAGAACAAAAGGGGATCACCAAACAACCGCACGACCAACGGCACGTAAACACCGGTCAAATCTGTCAAAACAACAAAAATCCAAACTCGCCTTTTTGCGTCAAACCCTACAAGCGGGACCAAGCTGTAACAGCACAAACACAAGACGCCGTGCCCGAAGACACGGCGGCTACCAAGAGCCAACGCTGGCAGACGAGCTTATGACGGCCGGAGACTGACTAAAGTCAAAAGAGACGCCACGACGAGTTTCGCGCCCAAACGCCCGAATCGTGCTCGCACCTGCAGCCAATTCAATCGCAGTCTGCCTCGCGTAACAACCGCGAGGCAAGCCGCGGACGAGAGAGAGCGACGAAAGTTTGAATTATTCAAGGAAGATATCTCGCTGGCTCCCATGGGCTATATTGTGAAACTAATGTACATGGGACGAAACAAAGTGCAGCTGCGACGAAAACGACTAGAGCCCAGAGCGGTGCGGAGTTGCGAGAGTGTCAACTTACTATACGAGACAAATGGCTGATGTACTATGACTGAAAAGGAATATATATACAGGCAAACTCGTCATTTTTGTACCAAAACTACTCCAAATGGTCACGTAACTATTTAAATTAAAAATGGCCTGACAAGTGATCTCTACTCACCTGGGATCTATTGCTTTTTAAATTCGAAAGGTGTATATTTAACTTTAGGAGGCGTGTGGCAATGTAGCACGCAACGCTTGCCAAGTGGGTTGGTGAATTGGAAGGATAAGTTAGGGAAAGTAGGAAGTTTGGGATTTTGTAAACTATGTAGTACGGTCAAACTAAAGAAATTCAAGAAACGTCGAACAAAGTGATTCCACTTAAAACCCAACAAGGAGGATCCAATGGGATTCAGGAAGCAAGGAAAAGACCAAACGAGTGTTAAGATTAGAAACATAAGGCAATTAAATTGGGAATTTTCATAGAGAAGGGAAAACAAAGATACAAGGAAAAAGCAATTTACATTAAAAATGAAAGTGGAAATCTTATACTATTATACGGAAAGATGAAAAATAATGAGGAAAAAGATGAACAGGATAAAGGTCAAGATCAAATGAAGCTAGAAGAAGATATTGTGGCTGAACCAACAAGAGAATTTGTAAATCTCGTTATTGAGAAATTGAAAACTAAGAAGAGCTCAACGATCAAAAACATAAAATCTAGAGGGGAAAATCTGAAGCAAAAAAATATGTGAAGTGATTATAAAAATATGAACAGAAAAAGATGTCGAGGAACTAGGAGCGTGCACCATCACACCAATTGTCAAAAATAACTGTAGTAATTACAGCCTGAAACAGCTGCTGAAGTTCAAATAAGACGCTTTTACACGGCCAAGAATTATGCACAAAATAAAGTCTAATGTTAAAAACGCTTTTTACACGTAACAAAATTTCTCTTCTGTATTTGTTAATTATTTGAAGATTTTTATTTGTTCAGTCGAACTCAAAACTATAGGTTTTCTGCAGTTTAGTGGCAGCGAAAATTGCTCACTTGGTCTTACCAAAAGTTCCAACAGACGCTATAGGTATTCTACACATTTTTCTGGAAATGTGGAATCATTTGGAAATTTAAGATTGCATATTTCAAGACTACAAATCACTACTACACTCTGCATTTGGAAGTGAAGGCGATACACACTTCAAAGTAGGTATACCGGGTGACAATGAGACCCGGGCCATGCCTCTATCTCCGTTGCTTACGAATGAATTTGGATGAAATTTGATACAATGATATTAGACATAATTTCGAATTTACATACAAGTATAATCAAAATGGCCGACTTCCGGTTTCACCGGAAATAACACTAACTTTCATTTTTTAAATGGATCACCCAATGTATTTTATGTTTTTGGCAATCTACGACTAAAATTACATACAACAGTGCTGCGGAATTTGCTTACATATTATACACAAATATTATAAAAAATAATTAATTAGTTATTCTTCAACTTTAGATAAAGATAAAGTAGTGCACGATGCATATCGTTAGAATGGTAATTAAATTTGCTGTTTAATGGCAAGGTGGCCCTTGGTAGGTGCAATTTTTAAAAAAAAAGTGTTTTTTTCTTAAAATACGTGTTTAGCAAATTTTGTTCTTTTATTAATGGTTTGTTATTGGCTTCATTGATAAAATAGCTATTATGAGTAGTTGTTAGAGTCAATTGGAACATATTTTTGAAGTCACAGCTTCTATCGTGAAAAATAAAAGTTGAAAAAAATATTTTTCTGTTTGAAAAAATAAAAATTTGGCGAGACTGGTTTTTGTAATTTGACTTGTAGATTCCGAAAACCATAAAATATACAAGGTGATGTATTTAAAAAATCAAAGTTGGTATCATTTCCGGTGAAACCGACAGTATCTCTAGTATCTTCGTATAAAATGTTATCTAAATCGATTCATAAATATATAAGATATAAGCATAGCCCTAGTCTCATTGTCACCCGGTATGTCTAAAGTATTACGTTATGTACTATTATTTGTGTTTTTTTGTTTCAGTTTTACACTTTGTAAATAAATATCATTTAGATGAAAACAATGGAATAAAATGGCAGGAAGATAAGAAGAAGCCATTTCTTCGATCATTTGACCTACCTTAAAAAATGTCAATCACAGTTAATCATGCCACCAAAACATAGCGATGAAGATCAAGATCTATTTTTGTCTTAATTATTGAGGTGGTTATCAAGATTTATGGTCTTAGTTGTTAAAAATGTGCAAGTATTTACCTTTAAAATCAAAAAATTGTTTAGATACATATGTACAAGTGGTTTCCTATCTAACTTCTGTATTGTAAAACATAACAATATGTTTTTCGAGCAATAATAGTCGACATTATTATTATTTTATTTAAATTAGAGTTAAAGACCTAGAACTTATAGTGACCAAAAACACCAATTAATACAGTTGGCAGCAATAGTATACAGAAAAAAAGCATTTTAAATAAGTTTCAATTGATATTATATACTGAAGCTAGCCACACTTCTTTTTGAAACTGTGAATTGATGCTGGGCACACTACATCAGCCAACATGGTATTCTAAGCGTCAAAAATACCGTTAAGCAAAAAATTTCTTAAAACTTTTCTTTCGCAATTTAAACTCATGGATACGAAGTGGTTTGCCCATGTTCAAGATATAATTGGTAGAGATACGAAAGGTTAACTGAGCACAGATTGTGTAGAATAAGTGAATACTATATCACCCTCCAGTTTTCGGTCCGAAAATGAAGGAAGATCCGCCATAGCTTGTCTCCCATTCTAGGATAGTTTTATCATTCTCAAGGTGATGCGATTAGTGTATTTTTGCACCCTCTCAAGATGGGTTTGATCCACAACCGTATCAGAACACCAGTCCGCACCCACTTATTCAAAACTAGTGAATCACCCGAGCTATGCTTCCGTTTGCTAATTTAAGAGAGATTCATTAATATAAATTTTAAAAGAGATGCATCGGCCGGGAATCGAACCCGGGTCGCCCACGTGGCAGCCGAGAATTCTACCACTGAACCAATGATGCTTCATTGAATAAGGCTCTGCTATAATGGTATATAGCAAATCACCCGAGCTACGCTTACCTTCGCTACTTACACGATTTAATGAAAATTTCACATTTTCGTACTTTTTTTTTAAATAAAAACCGGCCTACGATCTAAGTCAAATAATTAGAAAAATTTTAAGGTATCTTACAATTTAATCGGTCCAGTAGCTTCGAAGGAGATAGCGAACAAAGATACAACGAAAGAAAGAGAGCACCGATTTTATGGTGTAGGATGAAGTCTCGTATGTGTTTGTATAGTTTAATAAAAACCGAATAAAGCTCTAGGCTCTAGTTAGCATTTTTACATAACTCCATAACATGTCTATACCACGTAAGGTTCTTGTTAATTTGAATACCAAAATCACTGTATGAATTCACATTTGTATGCTCAATGTTATTAATTTTAAAGGTGGACACGAGTTATTTTTACGACATGAAGTACCGCACACTTATCACTGTGCACAGGCAGTAGCCATTCGTGACAGTAGTAAGAGGGCACCACTAATTGGATAAAGTGTTCAATTAAATTAATTCGCGGTTTAATTCGCGGTTTTATTCGCGGATTTCGCGGTTTTAATTTTAATTCGCGGTTTGATCTAATTAATTTCGCGGTTTGATCTAATTAATTTCGCGGATTGACCCAATTAATTTCGCGGTTTGATCTAATTAATCATATATGAAGTTTGATATGTAATTTACATATGTGCTACTGATTAAATTACGCATTAGCTTCCGATTAAATTACGCATTAGCTTCCGATTAAAATTACGCGTCGGACTTCGGCGGCCATCTTGGATTTCTGGCGGGAATATTTGAAATTTGAGTTTTTTCCGATTTTTTTTCTAAGTTCAATTTTTTTAATTTAAATCTCCCGGGGTGTCGGCCATCTTGGTGCGCGCGCACTTCTATAGAAACACGCAAAAATTATGAAAAGTCGTATGTGTTGACCCCCAAAGTAACAAAAATTTGAATAAAATCACGCAATCATACAGCATCTCACATAAATTTTCACAAAAATCGACATCATGTCACATAAATTATACAAAAACTGTGATCATATCACTTGAAATTATACAAAAAACGACATTTTCATTCAATACACGATGAAAATTGAACAAAAATCACGCAATCATACAGCATCTCACATAAATTTTCACAAAAATCGACATCATGTCACATAAATTATACAAAAACTGTCATCATGTCACTTGAAATTATACAAAAAACGACATTTTTACTAAACACACGACGAAAATTGAACAAAAATCACGCAATTACAAGCCATCCCACATAAATTTTCACAAAAATCGACATCATGTTACATAAACTAGGCATAATTTTGCAAATGTTTTACACTTTTTATAAAATGCATCGCTCAAAATTAAAAGAAATAGCAATTTCGTTGAAAAAATCTACTACCACAATCATTTCGATAAACAAAATTCAAAAAATCTTATACTCTTGACGGAAATATATGTATGTTGACCACAAATTAACATAATTTTTAAATAAAAACGCGCAATTCGTTGAAAAAAATATTCTGACACAACCAAAACACGCAATTTCATTGAAAAATATATATATGTTGTCCACAAATTAACATAAATTTGAATAAAAACACGTAATTTTGTTGAAAAAATGTTCTGTCCCCGTCATTTCACTTAAAATTTTACAAAACTGCCATCATAACACTTGAAATTATACAAATTATATGTATGTTGATCACAAATTAACATAAAACTGAATAAAACACACAATTTCGTTGAAAAATTTGCAAATGTTTTACACTTTTTATAAAATGTGTCGCTCAAAATTAAAAGAAATCACAATTTTTAAATTATATCACGCCATTATGAAATCGTAGATTGATTTTTTTTGAAATTTTACACTTTGTAACTGTAAAATAACTTCAAATACTAATATTTTAGCTTTAGATTTTGTAATTATTGCAGATTCGTGAAAAACAAAAGCAGAGTAGAAATAAAAAACACAAACACTTTCTAATAAACAAATATATTGTTCTTATTTCGTATAATACTTAATAATATAAAAATAAATGTACAGCTGAATGTCTCATTTTTCTAAAAATCCGCTAGCAATTTACAAAACTGTAGTTTGAGGTGCACGACATTTCAAATTAAAAAGACTGCAAGTAATAAAAGCAGAATTTCATTGTGTAATTTTAAAGTTTAAGATGCACCCAATCTAGAATTCCCTTCGTTTTTGGTGTTGATGACATCTGCCTTAGAGGCGTTTTTCTAACGGGCCTTTTTTGGAGGCGTTTCCTTATCGGCGTTCTTCTGACTGAACCTTTTTGATGTGGACTTGGATGAGTAGCTGGTGTTTTTAATTTATATTCTAAATCGGACTCGCAGTTATCAGTTTCCATTTCGGTTTTTCCTGTAGTACCAGTCGGGGTTGGCTTCTTTTGCTGTTTAGGTTTAGCTAGCAGCACATTAGCAACGTTAAGGTCTTTGATGTAATCAGCAAACTGTAGGCGTCCGGGTGGATTAATAGTTTTTCGAGGCCGCAGAGTGTCGTGAATTAAATCGACTATGTTAGACGCCGATAAAATTTCACCCTTTATAGTAACGGTACCCTTGTGATCCCAGCTCACATCGCTTGAGGTACTCAAAATGCGCAGGAAAACTTCAGCTTTTTTCTTAAAAGTTTTGGGAAGTGTAGATAAAATAACGGCATTTGATAGGCTGTCACTGGTTGTTTCAATAGGTATTTTGATTGGCTGCCGAGCCTGGTTTGTGAAATGAAGGAATCGTTGTAACACTTGATTGTACTGGATCCATTTATCGTGATCAGTTAATTTGGACTTTAAAACGTTTTGCATTTCGTCATCAAGCTGTGATAATATATTTTTCTCCGCATCATCGCCAGACGTAAGACGTTGGACAAATTCCGGCGATACAATCAACATCTTCCGCTCTTTGTCCATTTTAGTCGAAAAGGAGCTCAGTCGTTTGTTCTAGTAGAGCCGTCGTGAATAAACTAGCTTAAAATCAAAACTTTCATAATAAATATATAAAAAAAATATGACAGGTACGGGAATCGAACCCGTATTCTCTCTAGAGATCAGAGCTTGAATCTGACGCCTTAACCATTCGGCCAACCTGCCTCACTATATAAACGAGCACTCTCTGCATAATTAAGAAAACATATAGTTTAAAAGTCTTCTATTTGCAATTTCAAACAATATTTCATATAAATTAAGCCATGTACAAATTTCTAAATCGGTTTTGATATATATTTTATCGAAAGACTTGATCCTAAGCTACCGTTTTATTACTATTTGTCGTGATTCGTCATCGATGAATTTTACAAGAGCCAACCTGTCTGCTGTGTGACGTACGCAATGTCTCCAACCCTTTTTATATTAAAATTCTATAAAAACAGAGGCCCGACTGATGCCGCACTAACACGTTTTAAACCATTGTACTCTGTTACCTGATGCGGCAGCAGTTTGGACCTCTGATTTTATAGAATTTTAAAATAAAAAGATATGGAAACACTGCGTGCGTCACATCGCAGACAGGATGGCTCTTGTAAAATTCAGCGATGACGCATCACGACAAATAATAAAAGGCAGCTGAGGGTCAAGTCTTTCGATAAAATATGTATCAAAACCGATTTAGAAATTTGTACATGGCTTAATTTATATGAAATATTGTTTGAAATTGCAAATAGAAGACTTTTAAACTATATGTTTTCTTAATTATGCAGAGAGTGCTCGTTTATATAGTGAGGCAGGTTGGCCGAATGGTTAAGGCGTCAGATTCAAGCTCTGATCTCTAGAGAGAATACGGGTTCGATTCCCGTACCTGTCATATTTTTTTTATATATTTATTATGAAAGTCTTGATTTTAAGCTAGTTTATTCACGACGGCTCTACTAGAACAAACGACTGAGCTCCTTTTCGACTAAAATGGACAAAGAGCGGAAGATGTTGATTGTATCGCCGGAATTTGTCCAACGTCTTAAGTCTGGCGATGATGCGGAGAAAAATATATTATCACAGCTTGATGACGAAATGCAAAACGTTGTAAAGTCCAAATTAACTGATCACGATAAATGGATCCAGTACAATCAAGTGTTACAACGATTCCTTCATTTCACAAACCAGGCTCGGCAGCCAATCAAAATACCTATTGAAACAACCAGTGACAGCCTATCAAATGCCGTTATTTTATCTACACTTCCCAAAACTTTTAAGAAAAAAGCTGAAGTTTTCCTACGCATTTTGAGTACCTCAAGCGATGTGAGCTGGGATCACAAGGGTACCGTTACTATAAAGGGTGAAATTTTACCGGCGCCTAACATAGTCGATTTAATTCACGACACTCTGCGGCCTCGAAAAACTATTAATCCACCCGGACGCCTACAGTTTGCTGATTACATCAAAGACCTTAACGTTGCTAATGTGCTGCTAGCTAAACCTAAACAGCCAAAAGAAGCCAACCCCGACTGGTACTACAGGAAAAACCGAAATGGAAACTGATAACTGCGAGTCCGATTTAGAATATAAATTAAAACACCAGCTACTCATCCAAGTCCACATCAAAAGGTTCAGTCAGAAGAACGCCGATAAGGAAACGCCTCCAAAAAAGGCCCGTTAGAAAAACGCCTCTAAGGCAGATGTCATCAACACCAAAAACGAAGGGAATTCTAGATTGGGTGCATCTTAAACTTTAAAATTACACAATGAAATTCTGCTTTTATTACTTGCAGTCTTTTTAATTTGAAATGTCGTGCACCTCAAACTACAGTTTTGTAAATTGCTAGCGGATTTTTAGAAAAATGAGACATTCAGCTGTACATTTATTTTTATATTATTAAGTATTATACGAAATAAGAACAATATATTTGTTTATTAGAAAGTGTTTGTGTTTTTTATTTCTACTCTGCTTTTGTTTTTCACGAATCTGCAATAATTACAAAATCTAAAGCTAAAATATTAGTATTTGAAGTTATTTTACAGTTACAAAGTGTAAAATTTCAAAAAAAATCAATCTACGATTTCATATGCGTGATATAATTTAAAAATTGTGATTTCTTTAATTTTGAGCGACACATTTTATAAAAAGTGTAAAACATTTGCAAATTTTCAACGAAATTGTGTGTTTTATTCAGTTTTATGTTAATTTGGTGATCAACATACTTATATTTTGTATAATTTCAAGTGTTATGATGGCAGTTTTGTAAAATTTTAAGTGAAATGACGGGGACAAAACATTTTTTCAACAAAATTACGTGTTTTTATTCAAATTTATGTTAATTTGTGGACAACATATATATATTTTTTCAATGAAATTGCGTGTTTTGGTTGTGTCAGAATATTTTTTTCAACGAATTGCGCGTTTTTATTTAAAAATTATGTTAATTTGTGGTCAACATACATATATTTCCGTCAAAAGTATAAGATTTTTTGAATTTTGTTTATCGAAATGATTGTGGTAGTAGATTTTTTCAACGAAATTGCTATTCTTTTAATTTTGAGCGATGCATTTTATAAAAAGTGTAAAACATTTGCAAAATTATGCCTAGTTTATGTAACATGATGTCGATTTTTGTGAAAATTTATGTGGGATGGCTTGTAATTGCGTGATTTTTGTTCAATTTTCGTCGTGTGTTTAGTAAAAATGTCGTTTTTTGTATAATTTCAAGTGACATGATGACAGTTTTTGTATAATTTATGTGACATGATGTCGATTTTGTGAAAATTTATGTGAGATGCTGTATGATTGCGTGATTTTTGTTCAATTTTCATCGTGTATTGAATGAAAATGTCGTTTTTTGTATAATTTCAAGTGATATGATCACAGTTTTTTGTATAATTTATGTGACATGATGTCGATTTTTGTGAAAATTTATGTGAGATGCTGTATGATTGCGTGATTTTATTCAAATTTTTGTTACTTTGGGGGTCAACACATACGTCTTTTCGTAATTTTTGCGTGTTTCTATTCAAATTATTTTCATTTGTCGTCAACACAGACGTATTTTCGTAAAATTTTACTATTTTTCAATGAAAGTTGTAAAAAAATATTGTTTTTTGTCGTTTTTACAGAATTTAATGTGACAAGATGCCGATTTTTATAAATTTTCAGTGGAGATGCTGTCGATTTTCTAAAATTTGAACAAATGCTTTGGAAATTGCATGTTTTTATTCAAATATTAGTAATTGAAGCTATTTTTTCACATACAAAGTATCGAAAATTCATATAAATTGAACTATGATTTCATATAGGTAAGAAAGCCGGGTTGCGTTGCTTTCAGCTACCGTGTTTCGGCTACTTTTCAAGGTCGTCTATGTAAGCACGCCCAATTAATTTCGCGGTTTGATCTAATTAATCACATATCCGCCAATAATTCCGCGAATTAAGGGGGCGTGCTTACATAGACGACCTTGAAAAGTAGCCGAAACGCGGTAGCTGAAAGCAACGCAACCCGGCTTTCTTACCTATATGAAAATGTCGTTTTTTGTATAATTTCAAGTGATATGATCACAGTTTTTGTATAATTTATGTGACATGATGTCGATGCAGAGTAGAAATAAAAAACACAAACACTTTTGTAATAAACAAATATATTGTTCTTATTTCGTATAATACTTAATAATATAAATATAAATGTACAGCAGAATGTCTTATTTCTAAAAATTCGCTAGCAATTTACAAAACTGTAGTTTGAGGTGCACGACGAAAATTTATGTGCGATGCTGTATGATTGCGTGATTTTATTCAAATTTTTGTTACTTTGGGGGTCAACACATACGTTTTTTTCGTAATTTTTGCGTGTTTCTATTCAAATTTATTTTCATTTGTCGTCAACACAGACGTATTTTCGTAAAATTTTACCATTTTTCAATGAAAGTTGTAAAAAAAATATTGTTTTTTGTCGTTTTTACAGAATTTAATGTGACAAGATGCCGATTTTTATAAATTTTCATGGGAGATGCTGTCGATTTTCTAAAATTTTGAACGAAATGCTTTGGAAATTGCATGTTTTTATTCAAATATTAGTAATTGAAGCTATTTTTTCACATACAAAGTATCGAAAATTCATATAAATTGAACTATGATTTCATAATTGTGTGATGTACTTTAAAAAATTACGGTTTATTTGTTAAACGTTTGCAAAATTATGCTTAGAAATAACTCTTAAAACTTTTTTACATCATTTTTTCGGTACTATAAAGTCGCTTTGTAAAGATTTTCAACGAAATTGTGCGTTTTTATTCAAATTTATTTTAATTTGTCCCCAACACATACGTCTTTTCGTAATTTTTGCGTGTTTTTATTCAAATTTATTTTCATTTGTCGTCAACACTTACGTCTTTTCGTAAATTTTTTACAAGAAAAAATGGTTTGACTTATATTTTTACAAGTATCCCTTGTCTTATTTGCAAACGATATTGAAAAGCAATTTTTTTTTAAACGAAATTGTCTGTTTTTATTCAAATTTATGGGGGACAACCATTCTTATACAATAAAAACATTTATTTAATGCGTATGTCTTATTTTATATGGGCGAGGGCACAACAGAAGTATGTCAGGAATATATTAAACTCAAATTTGTAACTCGATGAATTTCTAGAATCTGGTTCTTTGTTTGAAAATACACCGAGGTCATGACGTCAGACAAGGTTTCTCTGCAGAACAAAAGAGAAAGTTTAACTCTTTCTTATTCAAGCAATACGTATTATCAGTATTTCAAGAATATACTAAAATAAAATTTGTAACTCGTTTTATATTACGATCTGCCTTTAGCTCTTATCGCCCATTTAATTTTTAAACTAGCTGTTGTAATTTATAAGCGGCTAAAACTCAGTCGAAAATAACATTTAAAATTTATTTATAATATGTATATGAAAGTATAATGTCAGAACAGCTAAGTGGTACAATGTTCAAACCTTTAAAACCAAACAATACACAGGCACCGACCTGTTTTAAAAAGGGAACTTCCTATAGTAGGTAGGGACAATGAGGATCTCGTTAATCCAGCCATATAGCAGGCACAAATTATAAAATAATTAATAAGCTGTTACAAACCTAATTTTTTAAAAAATGTATCAACCTTTAAACACAATAAGCTACACATCCCCTATTCTTATAATCTAAATTTTTGAAAAATAGTTTGTTTAAAGCTGGGCTCGTGACACGCAAGTGACCATGTTTAATTCCTTTAACCTCGATCGCTTCGATAGCCCAGTTGGTTAAGGCTTCGTACTCGTAATGCTGTGATCGCTGGTTCGACTCCAGCCATGGGACATCGCAGGAAGCTTTTTTTAAATTAAAATAAATGTGAGAAAACCAAGATGGACGACACCCGAGAAATTAAATTCAAAACAGGGACTTAGAAAAATCTGAAAAAAAATTTAAAATTCAAATATTCGCGCGAAATTAAAATGGCCTCCGTGCATGAGAGAGAGAGTAGCTTCGATGAGGGAGACGGAAGATCTACCAGTTTGAAATTCAAATATTTCCGCGAAAATTCAAAATTAAAAACGACACCTGTGAGAAGTGCGCGCGCACCAAGATGGCCGACACCCCGGGAGATTTAAATTCAAAAAATTGAACTTAGAAAAAAAATCGGAAAAAATTCAAATTTCAAATATTCCCGCCAGAAATCCAAGATGGCCGCCGAAGTCCGACGCGTAATTTTAATCGGAAGCTAATGCGTAATTTAATCGGAAGCTAATGCGTAATTTAATCAGTAGCACATATGTAAATTACATATCAAACTTCATATGTGATTAATTAGATCAAACCGCGAAATTAATTGGGTCAATCCGCGAAATTAATTAGATCAAACCGCGAAATTAATTAGATCAAACCGCGAATTAAAATTAAAACCGCGAAATCCGCGAATAAAACCGCGAATTAATTTAATTGAACACTTAATCCAATTAGTGGTGCCCTCTTACTACTCGTGACAACACCTTAGAGTAGAAACCATGTCATTCTGGAGCTGGGTGATGATGCGTAAGAGGATATGCGTATAATAGTCGAACGCAGGCTTTCACGGCCGTTGTCCGTAATGGTAGGTTCTTTCGGGTTATGTCGTGGTCATCGATTTGAACTTGACGTTTTGCTGCTCATGCTGTCAGCTTCTTCAAAAGTTATCTTAAGACTGATGTTGGTGCTTTTTGCTCCTGGTTATATACCGAGGAGCCGTTACGGTCCGCTGCTCATGTATATCTAGTATGTTAATGGGACTTGTCGTTTTTCCGCTTGGTTACTCACGTGAAACTTGTTTATGGCTGGATTGGTTTTGCAGAGCTACCTTCCATGTGTTACTAAGGCGGTAACCGTTTTCTCGGTTGAAATTGTTTGGATTTTTTATAATTTCTAGGAATCCACGAATAACACGAGGAAAGTATTTTTTAGTCCTGGCTAGTGTGTTTACGAAGTCGAACTTATTCTGTGATTTCCTGGTCCTAATACGTGTTCTGCGATAGCTGATTTTTGTGTGTTTCCACGTCGAGTGTGGCTCTGGTGCTCTTTTATTCGACATTAGATGGTTCTTCCCGTTTGTCCGATGTAAGATTTGCCACAAGTACATTAAAGCTGGTAAACGTCTGCTGTCTGTAGTGTGGGCAAAGAATCTTTGTTGGAGGAGATCAATTGTTCGCCCTTTCTTTTTGTACCATAGCGGACTCCGATGTTTTTCTTATCTAAGACCTTTCTTATTCGGTCGGTTACTTCGGCGATGAAAGGAAGGCAGGCGTAATTAATAGGTTTAGGTTTAGGTTATTTCGGTTTTATGGTGTTTTGGCACGCTTTCCTGATGTCTCGTCGACTGTAGCCATTCCTGTGTAAAGCTTCTTCCACATGTTTTATTATTTTGACTCCCACGACTCGTCTCAGTTACTTCATTTCGATGGATTACATTTTGATCTTTTACTCCCTTGTTAGTACCCATACGTTACGTATATTGTCTTGAACACTTTTATTTTTGTCCACCCTGAGATTTCTTTCTTACTTATTTATGAAGTTGTTGTTTATACGTAGGCTAGTATAGTTTTGGTTTTGTTCTCGATCGATACTCCTGGATAGTGGAATGTTTTGACTTGTTGTAAAGATATATGATCTATCTTAATTTTTAGTTCCCTTTTTCATCCTCTTTTACCATGATTTTTGTTAGGTTTCGTTTGTTTTAATTCTATTTTCTAGTAGTGGTCAATTCCACAATTTTGGGGTTTTCTGTAAGTCTTTTCCCGCTTCCAGCCTATATTCCTACGTCCTCTGCAAATAATCTCTCGGAAATTACTACTTTCTGTAAGTTTCTGTGTCCTACATGTACTTTTTAGTTCGAATGAACATTTCTTTATTATGTCGTCCATGGATACTATGAACAGCACTGGACTTAGCCCTCCTCTTCGTCTTAGTTCCTTTTTGTTGTAAATTGTTCAGATCTCATGTTGTTACTGGCTATGTAATTAGATAATATTGTTTTTGTACATTTTTGTTGTTGTCATAATTTTATTGATTATTCGTTCTTTCTATAAGTATTTCCATAGTTATGTTCGTGGTACCACATCAAAAGCTTTTTGTTGTCCTACTGTTTTTTGTTTTATTACGAATGCATGACATTGTGTACTTAGTCTTCTTCATAATCCACTTTGCGCTTCGTGTAATTTAGTACCGGCCTGTTATTGGTTTTAGTCGTTTATTTATTATGTTTTCGTAAATCTCTAGAGCTGCACTAAGTAGCGTTATGTCTTTATAGTTTTTGTGAATGGGTACCTAATATTAGTGCCACCTTCCAGTCTTTGGGATTTGTTCTTCTTCCCAGGCCTTGTTATATTTCCAAATATTTAATCCTGTTTATTGCATATTTTTTATCATCTTTGTTGCTATTTTGTCGTATACGGGCGCGTTCTCGCTTTTAACTATATTATTACTTATTTTATAACTTCTTTTTATTTCATCACTTCTCTGTTTTCTCTATGTCTCCTTAAGTTCCTTTCCTGTTATGCGGTCTGCAGCGGATCAGCCATAGTTTTCCTGGTATATTTTCTATGTCGTCCTTTCATCTAATTCTTGGTCTTCCGCGATTTCTTCTTCCTTGCCGCGGTCTCCATTCGGTAACTTTCTTAGTTCCTGTTGTCTTGCGTTTTTGTTAAGTGGCCAGCCCATTGCTATTTTAGGCTGGCGATGCGACTAGCCACATCTACTTTTGATCTGCGTCTTATATTGTCTTTTCTTATTCGGTCATGTAGTCTCACTCCTAAAATGGCTCTTTCCATTGTCTTTTTAAGATC
>CALNHX010008955.1:0-54922 GCA_940337035.1 Agriotes lineatus | reverse complement strand
GAGAATAAGAGAAAAAGACACACGTTTTCACGATGAATATTTAGACATTTATTGACTATTACCAGCAACGATGGTGTAACTCACCGTTTCATGTGTTAGAAAACGACGGAAGAATATTTTATAAATTTGAACTATAGAACTAAAACATGCACTGGCAATGGTTGGAAAATAGAAAAGCTTTAGATAACGAACGACTTCCGGAGCGGACTGTCTCATTAATGAGATTGAATAACTCAACGTTTCGCCCACTTGCATAAGGTGCTGCATTGGAAGGTAAGCAATAGGGAACGGTAACTCAACGTGTAAACCAAGCCAGAGGTGAAAAACTCTTGTGTGGACAAAACATTGAGTGCTTGTTACGGTCTTAAACTGACTTTACGACACCGCACCGGCTCATACATAAACGAAACGGCCGGCGCGTGCCGTAATGGACGAAATCGGGACGAAAGTTCTCCTAGGCCGCTACCCAGCCGCAACAAGATAGGCCGGCTAGACTTTCAGTGGAGTTGGGCGGGTTCTTAACGAGATTATCTAAGGGTAACGGCCAGAGGGTCGGTAAATAACCCGAATAACCGGGCCTGGGCGGTTAGACGAGGGCGAAGTATTCAAGACACTCCGTCGATAGGGGTACTCGTGAATTATAAACTCACACAACGATTCGTGATGGCAAAAATACTTAGATCATGAAGTGGGGCTCTTTCAGCCACGGCAATGTTACCACTAAGCTTACCTGCACGCTCTGATCTCGCTGGCCCCACCGTACATTTATCTTCTCAATGATAGGCGCACGCTGAAACAGAACATGCACAAATCGACCAAGAATAAAGCGTCTCTTAATTAGATAAGCGTCTATTATTCAATTCTTACATTGGGGCAGCAAAGCGTGTCGCAAACATTGCGTTAATTC
The DNA here is from genome assembly GCA_940337035.1 of Agriotes lineatus. Taxonomy (NCBI): domain Eukaryota; kingdom Metazoa; phylum Arthropoda; class Insecta; order Coleoptera; family Elateridae; genus Agriotes; species Agriotes lineatus. The sequence goes on along the minus strand of CALNHX010008955.1, from coordinate 54,015 downwards.
TTATAAATAAGCATCAGTTGATGGGCGCACTACTGTTACTAAACAACACCCATAACTTTACAAAATCAAGAGCAGTTTGACATATGAGTCCCACAAAGGGAACGTTTGTTCATAAAAATCGAGTTATGCGACAGCAAGGGGGGACGCGAACAGCGTAGCTGTCGGCAGAATCCGGCGCGCAAAGAGATGCGGCGAATTAGTTAGAAACCCAATTCGCAAGGCAAAAAGGGGCCAGCGTTACTGAGATATATTTGGCCGAAAAGGGGGGCTTACATAGCCTAACACCCGCAGGCGAATTTAGAATATGACACAGCTGGTGCTACGCCGCCCAAGCGATCGATAACTTCGTGTAACACTCAACGAGCCGACCACGACGCCGTTGCTAACATACGAAAGGTCTCGCACAAAACTTGGCGAATATGGCACCGCCCTAATAAGAAGTGATCTGGCTCACATGATAATTTGGGCAAACACAGCAAAGCCCAAGTGAGGGAAGTGATTAGATCAAAAACGAGCGACGCCACTTCGCGACAACAATTTAAGATGCGAAGGGTACATTTTTAACGGTGCACATGATTTCACATCAAGTTCGCGCACATGCAATTTTACTGCGACCAAACTGGCGATGCCGCCTTACAGCACGTATGCCAAGAGTTCAGCAATTATTCACATGGTTAAGCGCAAAGCTCGCGCACAAGAAGTTAGTATGTTTCAATGGTTACAAATACCTTAGTTTTATTGGTGACGGCCCAAGAGATCAGCATGCGGTCCAGCTGGCGGGAAACAGGTTGCCTGTGGCAATTAATTCGCTGCTAAAACTGTCGACGTGTGAATGGTCTGGATGGGCCCAAAATGGCGACAAAGGCTGGCGCTTCAACAAACGCCGCTACGACGGCAAAACTACCCCAAGTAATGTCCTACCTCAACGGAATCCTCGCACAACGAGCTAAAGGGGACACTCCCTTGCGTGACGACGTAGAACCGGGCATGGAATTCCATCACACCTACGCCTTGGCGTAATAAGATCGCCGCTAAACGACACACTCCTCCCTTGTTCAATGGCCTGAGTTGAACTGCCACTCTCGCTTGAGGCGAAACAGTTTATCAAACACTTGCTGAAGCAGCACGAGACGGGAAAAGGCTGACGCCCCCGCCAAGGGCGGGAGCGCCGCACAAACACACACACTATCCGACCTCTTAGATCGACCGCTCTCGGCTGAATGCCAAGCAAGGAGCGTTAGGACGCCCAAAGTGGCGTGAGCCAAAACGGCGTTACCACGTGACTCTCGACTGCCAATGGCAATGCGCCCAATAAAACAAATAAGTTCCGGTGACAAAGAGAGCGCGAGGCCTCGCAGTCGCACCAACAGCGTAGCTTCTAGAAGGTTCGGAAATCTTGCGAGCGTTAACACCCGGCTGTCAAAGTACCAACAAAGGGGTGCCCCAGATGACGAGAAATACTGCGCTTGAGGCCAAATATGTGCAAAATTATTATTATGGAATTAGGCGATGAAGCCAAATAAGTAACTAAAAGGGTTTAACATACTGGCACGCTGCCCTAAAGCCTAGGTAGCTAATTAAAATACAAAATGACCTGACATGCTTCAAAATTAATAAGGACACTGACCAATTCTGGAATATTCATGAAGATGTGTTGGACACAAGATATTGTCGAAGGAAAGATGGGTAGCTAAGTAAAATCATTATTTAAATAAGTCAGTGGCACAAACTGCAACAATTACATTCATTAGTCTTTTAAATACATGCTGTAGACGCTCCCACTCCCACTCACTAATCATTTGCAGACCATTTCTGACCATAGGGCTTCCTCATACTAAGCCAGTCTTCGATTTTGTATGTCCCTAATGCAAAGAAATCCAACCCATCTTTTTCAGTCGTCTGTCCATATAGTACGAGCGGCGGTGACACTAAGTCTAGTGTGATAAAACTTTTCAAGGTCATATATCTAATTCGTTACGTCATTGATGGGGGAACACAAAATGACACTGCTGCCACGTTCGGACCGAACGGCGCTATACAAAAATAATTAAAAACATTTTTTTTTCAAAATCTAGTATCATAAAACTTCAGGATTTTGATTGTTCCACTAGACAGGGGATGGGTAGGGCTATAAGAAAAAACAGTGCTGCCAGCCCCTGTGAGAACTCTTATCAGCGGCAGCGGGGAGATAAAAGTGATCCCTCGGATCCTATTTTCTAGTATCATCAAACTTCATAAAAATTCAAACGTTATCTGAAAGATCATCAATTTCTGTGTAAGAAAAACCGCTGCTGCCTTTTCCAGAAAGTGAAGAAAATGGCGACAGCAGCATTTGAAAGTCGCGATTAGCGCAACCGAATTTCGTGTGTCCATTCAGTTTTATCAGCATTAATCCGGTTTTTTCGATTTGTATTAATGAAATACGTTGAAATTGTAATTTCCAATAAATTTTCAGTGGCGTTGATTGTTTAAACAAATGAAATTGTATTTTCTATGTAATATTTTTCGATTTTTTCTTATTTTTCGTGTTTTTTTCATATTGTCCATGCTTTTAATTCCAATTGAGAATGAATTAGTTCAATTCGTTGAAACAATACTTGGGATCATTGTTTAATCAAATTAGATTCTATCAATTATTTCAAGGTCATTGAATTTTGGGCCGCTTTTGTAGGTCTTTTCGCGTTTTTCACAGCACGTACGAATCCGTTTCGCATTTTTATTGAAACATGCCATTTATTTATCACGGCAGGGATTGTTTGAATAAATTAGAAATTATTTACTTTCCCACGGCAAACTTATAAACATATACAAGCATAGATGCCAATTTAAATATGAAGGAGGACTTAGCCTAGGTATATAAAACTTATTTGAAATTGACGTAAATTATACATCCAATATTAAAAAGGAAATATATATTAAGTTTAGCAGAAATGTAGTTCAATTGAAAATGTAACGAAGTCACAGACGCCAAGCATTGAATAAAATCTTAGTCCGACTTACTGGATCGACAACGGCCAAAGTTGAACGAGATTTATGGGCTTACAAATGGAACCGGTGGCTTGAAAACGGAAGCGGAATAAGTAGCTCCGAAAAACGTTAGCGAGACGATAGAGAATTGACAGCAGTAGTTCAAAGATTGTCTACGCCAATTAGCTTGAATCTACAAGCGACGAAGGAAAGCTTGTTGCTAAACGGCAGATAGCAAAACGAAATAGGGTGTCCCTTTGAATATATCCGATCGTAAGGCGATGTGGAATTCTGCGAAACTCAAAACGAGACGGGATTCTAAATTTCAGATTAGGGGAATGCGTTTTGAGATGCTGAATATAACCGACAATCTTCGTAAAATTTCCAAATCAGCATGATAGGGGGTTTCACAATAGCTACCTTTATGAAACAATGGAATTTGGTGAACTACGTATCTGTCCCTTGCTCTTGCAATCTTTACCATAGAAGAAGTTCGACGTGACGAATTACGCAGCCTCTTCTGTCGAGTGCATTCAAAAACCAGCGGTGGCAGAAATTGTCTAATGGCTGTTGGCTGTAACAAGGTTTTGATTGCCATTAATATTATCAACAAGTTGAGCTAGTTTATTATTTTCTAATCAAAACTGCTCAGGTGATACACTCCAATCTTCAGACTCCCTTGAGCAGCAATCTAGTACATTCAATCTTCGAGGATACAGCTAATTAAATATATTTTCTTACTGTTTTGCTTTAATATGTTAGTACCCCCTTATGCACGCATCATTCTTCTTAGTAAAATGTAAGGATCTTCCAGCAACACCAGATAAAAGGCATTCTATAAGCTTCTGAAATCTAAAATGGCATGACCTGCAGTATGTGAAAGTTGGATATTTATTAGTAAATTACGTATGTTAGTCGTCGGCACTAAGTAACTTAATGTTTGTTCCTCGTCAGTAGATAATATTCTGACAATTTGGTATCGCGCTACGTTATAAGAAATATATATGGTGAAAAGCTTCTAATCGATAGTATCTAAATTGCCTCGAATACTTTAAAATAAAGTTAATTTATTCAAGAATTTACAAATCGTAATCGTAGTATTATCGTCAAGCAGATATTATTGTCATCGAGGACATGCAATTTAGTTAGTAAGGAACACTTTGATATCACAATTTAATATTTATAAATATAGAACACATAAACCTCTAAATTAAAAATATCCACTTAAATATTCACAAAAAGTTTTACTTAATTGGGGTAATACACTCCAAATCTACATAATCCATCCAGTTTCTTTTGATTAAAAAACGTTAAATGGGTTAATATAAGTATGCAATAAATATTAAATGTGCGGGAGCTGTTGCCAGGAATGGTTTACAGATTACTGTGAAAAAGTACCTTGAACGCGAAATACTTATTTTAGTTACCGTCAAATATGTATATCAAGCTTATTTTAAATGTACAGACGGTTAAAATAATGATAACGTATTAGATAAATTATGTAAAAGTAGTTAACAATCCATTTTCATATAATAGGAAACACTATATCATTTCTTAAAATAACAAAATTCAAAAGACTAAGGCAAACTATTAGAAACTACCTGACTCAATTTATTTCTTAGTAGGTTATCACAATGGATACGTCACCAAATATAACAGCTCTCAGTCTTAGGCACTCCTTAAATAAGGAGGAAGTGCTAAAAATCCCTCCGGTTATGGAATGTCCACAAGGTAAAGATCGACTGAGGAATAGATGCATGGAACGTGTTCAAAGCACAGAACAAGAAGCAGAGCTATTCTACAGGCATTTAAATATTGTAGTTTTGAAATGCACATAAAAACACAACAATAATAGCGTCTTTGGTTATTTCGATGCTAAAATCGGTAGCGAATTGATAGAAGAAATCGTATTAGGGAATTACGGGCTAGAACTAAGGAACTCTACAGAGATCGGCTAATCCAATTCTGTTTTGAAATGGAATATACAATAATGAATACCTTTTTACTTCCCTCGTCTAAGACGAAGGAAGTATTGTAATCACGAAAAAATCACCTTCCGACATTTCTTCAAATCTTCACGTTTCAGGATCCCCAGATGACAAAAAACAGGTTTTCTCAGTTCCCTCTGTCTGTTGCCGTAATAACTCAAAACTATTTCTTGAAGGTAGACGATATTTTGCATAAATATTATGTTTCTACCTGGCATGGAACCGAGCAAATTTCACAAAAATATATACAGGGTGAGCACCTTAAATACTCAAATTTTGTTAACTTTTGCTTGAACTCAGAAATACATAAACGTTATAATTTGTACATAGCGTAGGCTTTATCCTTGACAAAATTTGGAACTAACGGATACAGGACAAATGTTCTACAAGTCATAAAGGTGCAAAGAATAAGTAAGTTATCTTGACCTTTTTACGCCGCAGCCGCATAAATGCTTAAATTCAAAACCTTCAAATAGACGGGAAAATAATTTGGGCGAGGCCGTAAATTCAATCATAGGATGTGCATTTGACGATATACTTTTTAAAAATTTTTACATTATCTGGAATTACCTTATGGATATAAATGTGTAGGTCTACATTCCATTTTCCGAATTTTATGGGTACATCGCAAATACAGGCTTAGCTTTGAATATTTCTCAAGGATTCTTAAACTAGTGGAAATAATATTTTTTCTAGATTTAGGTGATATCAAACTAATCTCAAAATTATTTTTAACAAATGCTACAGAAATTGTTTAAACAAAGCGTACTGGGAATGTGCATAAATTTCAGCATCGACGTATCGTAAAAACTGTCACACATAAAGATATACATCCTGCGTATGATATGTTTAAAGAGGACTGAAGAAATTTTTGGTGAAAGAATTATCTGCATTGATTTATTGATGTAAAAGATATAATTAATTTTCCATGATCTGATTTGGTTGAAACGCACCTCGCTTCGACACGAAACGTAATACATACCCAGCGCCGGCGTGAAGTCAGCTGAAACGCAACGATATGAAGAGGGCTCCGTAGGTTGCAAGAAATTGGTCAACAATTTGTTCGTAGCCGCGGTTCAAATCTCTCCTGTAAAGAATTTTTTTTAAGCAAAACCGTATCGTTGACCAATTGATGGCATTTCTCGAAGTAGAAGTACTATATTTTTCCGTAAATTGTTAAAAGCCAACAATAACAACTAAATTAAACCAAAATTTGTTATAAGAGTTGTCCCACAGATATACATATACCTCCAACAGTAGTATTGAATTACTTGTATTCGAGCAAATGTAATACTATCAATACTTGGATGATACACTAGAACGCAATATGTTACTTGTGAAAGTACTAATGTTTCAGAAAGATTTCTTAAATATCAATACTAAAATATGAACGATGGATAAACAGTTTTATAAGACGTTGATAAGCTCGACATACACATCTATTAATATGGGCCCTATGTCAAAAACTATTATCTATTACTAAATCTAAACTTTTTATATTGTCACGAACAGGAATTTTTACATCATTTAATTTAACATTTATGTCATTTAGCAGCTTTTTGCAATTGATTCTATTACCAAATCATACTAATTCTGATTTATTAGAATTAAGTTGTAAAGAAAGCTGGGTGGAGGTTTTAAAAATAACTTCCAGTTTGGAGTTTATTAATTGGCGTGCATTATGCATGTTTCCAGATCTCACATCTAGTGAGAACGGAAAATAGCACTCCCGAGGTACCTGAGCTAGATCTAACCGAATTTACGAGATTAGCTAGTTTGTCCATAAAAGCTTCCGGCACGAGCAGCTTATTTGCCACTTTCAATGTTGTACTTTCTTCTTTCTCCAACTTAGCACGGCTACGGATTTTTCTTCTCTTCGCTGCCTATGATGACACAGAATTTCCAATATAAGTACACAATACTGTTTCTATCTTTAAAAATTTAGGGACAGTTAAATGAACTTATACGGCACAGATAAATTTGAGCGCGTCTATTCTGCAGGGATGAATATCGCAGAATCCATCCAGCCCATTTACTCTAGTTAGCACGAATCAGTCATGTTCGAAAAAATATAAAACACATAAACGAATTGACACCCAGAAAATTAAAATACATGTCTTAATGACAGACAAAATCTCTAAGACAACTCCTAGTAACCTATATACAGGGACTCTAGTAATATTCAAATTACAATTATTGTTAATGCAGTCGGTATGGATGTACATATCATTTAGAATCTAGAATAAAGACTAAAATAAAAACTAATTTCAAATTATATCCTGGTTGGATGGTTGCTATGGAGATGATAAAAACAACTAGAAAAATCATTTTCCAAATTCGACATAGTATTTTGTAAACTTCAAATTTTATATGAATAATCGACCACAGAAAGAAATATAAATCGTCTTAAATAAAAACAGTATCAAACAGCACGATTATATGTTAATTGAAAGTTGCTATAAATTCGATTAACGTAGTAAAGCGATTTGTTGGGATACGAGAATAGAATGGCAAGGAGTATGACTTAATTGAAAGGAGATTTAGATCCGGATGTATAGCTGATGGTTATAGGAGCCAGCGGTTGCAATGTACCAGGATTGATGTACTGCTAAGCTGTAAAGGGGGGCCGGAATCTTGAACTTCCCATTTCTTGTTGGAAATTGTAGTGTATACAAGCATACGGTAACGTTTATTTGGTTTTCTGTTTTATAAATGAGAATGGTTTAAGTAGGAGAAAGATAAAATAGTTATAGAATATATATCTAATTGGCCAAGCCACGAAATATAAAAAAAATAAAATAACCGTAGTAGAAGAGATTAGGATGTATTAGAATGTAACATTTCAATTTGTTATTATGCTTTAATCTTTTTATATCTTATATGTCATAATAATATGCATTACGACAAACCTTTGGACGACACAGATTTTTGTTTCTTTATCTTGCATGCTCTTGAATCCGAAAAAAACTGCCTCTTCATATTTTTGAAGTCGGGGAACTCGTTTTAAACGAATTTCAGTCGCGCAAGATGGATTATCGATCTGTTGTCATGCATAACTAGACAAAGTATCATTAAATTGTCTCTGCGCATCTGCAGTGATGTTTTTTGTTTCTCGCCTTCCAAGCCTCCGACTTGCGATTGCATGCGTTTTACTTCGTATTAACCGTTTTCTTACTTTACGACTAGTTTATAGTGATGTACAACGGCAAGAATAGTGTCCTAGCTCACTCACGCTACTGCGGATTTGTATCGTTGATTTATCGAAGATATTTGGGTCTTAATTTAATTACCCATAGCATTTTAGTGCGAATCTTTCTGGTATCGCGATTTAAGGCTTGAAGTTGTAAGCTGAAGGTATGCGTACTCTCTCTCTTTCCCGTTCTCTATTCTAATTAGGCATTCATGTTTCGTGGATTTCAGAGCCGACTTGTTAAAATATGACCAGTTAGGGTGTGCTACTAATTTGGTAGCCAAATTTCTAATCATTACTGAGTTTTCTGTATGCTGCTTTGCTGTAGCCTCCGCTTCGCTTCTTCGGTTAGCGGTTGTTGCTGAGAATCTTTGCTGTGCCCCCACTTGCACAGGTGAGTAACTATGCAGTCCGCTGCTGTTTGTTTTGTCAACGCCGCTTCGCATTGCTGGGAGTATTAAAACTCGATCTGGTGGGGTGAAGGTAAAAACAGGTTCGTAGATTAGGTCCATGGAAGGTTGAAAACACTGGCTAGTGTTGCATCACCTCCGAGTTTGTCAGCAAATTTATACGAACGTGGTTGCATATTATTATTATCGCCTTCCTGCTATGTTTGACCTGCGGCAGCATCGTAAATTTGTAATTGCTCGCTAATTTCATGTGTCCAGAAATCGGTTACGTATTTAAATATTGAACTTAATTATGTGCTAGCTAAACTCCTATAATTAGTGGCAACCGGTGGCAACAGTAGAGTTGGCTACATTTGTGGTTTTCGGCTGTAGCGTACGTTGCGTTTGTAATTTTTTTTCTTTCGTTTTGCACGTAGCTGTGTGTGTGCGAGTGTCGCATAATCGTCTTTGATTAATTTTAATTTGTTTCCTAGATATTTTAATTGATTCGATGTATGGCTGGACGGCGAAGCGAATAGACGGTGTGCGCTTGTTCCCGTAAATTTGTATATATAATTTAATTTTTGAGCTAACTACATTCGCTTTGTGTGTGTATCATTAACAATATAAAGATGGTGTTTACACAGAATAAAGAAAGTGATATTAAACATTTAGCGAAAATTGTAATCGCGGATCATTTAAAAAATAGTGTCGTTTTTAATGAGCTAGTCACCCACTTGGCTGACGTCGTAGTGAAGAGGCTGGAGTCAAGATTTGATAAATAGTCCAGTCGTTGAAGGTAAAAATATGCTATTACCTCAGAATTAATTGAACCTTGACCGATTGACGTGCAATTTGGTGAGTGGTTAGGGGATGGCTCAAGGAGCAAAAGTGACATAGCGCCGATGTGCGCTTTTACCCTGAGAGTGGATGCCACCCCTTCTCGGGGGTGGAAATTTTTCACTCAAAATAACTCCGGAAATGGATATAGGGACAAATTCTAAGTAAAAAATGTTCTATATAGTTTTTTCGATAGATCAATATTCTTCGAGCTATTCGCGATTGAAGACTTAGATTTTTCGTGATAAAAATGCATGTTTTTGGACGGTTTTTCACGAATAAGTCGAAAATTTCGCGTTCTATCAAATAAGTTGCAATAACTAAAAATGAAGCTTAGAAAACAGGAAAGAGATCGGTTGGTTTATAAATGCTCTAGGTCTAAAAGAAAAGAAGTTATGGCTCGTTGAAGATTTTTTTTTGCAACAACTTTGTTCGAAGTAATTAACGTTAATTAACGAAAAACCGATGCATTTTTCGGGAAAAACTTATAGAAAATTTTTTGTAGTGATTGAAAAGACCTTTAAAATGAGCACTGTTAAAAGTCGATTGCATTATAACTAAGCGAGTTACGATGCAAAAACGGTGGGCCACTCGAATTTTTGAAAAAAAAATGAGCGCTAAAACCCCAGTCATTCCACCAAAATTGATATTGACCATTATCCCTTTACAAATTACTCGTTACATTTTTGGAATAAGAAAATTTTATAGGATTTCACATAAACTTTCTGATATTCAGTGGTTGAATATGAATAATCGTTTTTTTTTTGGTCAGCATGTCTGTTTCACAAAATCGTTTTATTTTATACTCCGTCATATCTTACTAATAAGATTTCTTTCCGTACTGATGTGCACAATATCAACATCAGAATCAAAGGAATTATCACGCCCCCGAAACACACAACTGCCCTTTTTGAACGTTCATTTTCATTTAACATTTTTAAAATATACAAGTCTTTACCTGAATCGTTAAAACGATAGTCAACTATATTATTTAAAAGAAATCTTACAAAAATACTGCTTACTCGTCAATAAATGGTTAATGTGCTGCTTTGTACTGCCTAGTGCAAGAGCAAGAGTTCAGCAAGAGACAGAACAACTATTTAATATTCAAGAAAATATAATTGTTATCAAAATCCGTGACTTCAATCAGTCTGAATTCGATTTATTATTGGACATAATTTCAAAAATTTCATTTTTCAATTTGTTCTTTTACTTTCTGACCTTCTCTGGTAATTTCAAAGTCATTGAATCAAAAGAATTTTTTATCTGGTTTCTAGTTACTCTCTGTATTAAAAATTCAATCTTAGAACTGCCGTCCTTAACGCCAGTTTGTAGTTTCTACTTTACTTGCTTTGATTTTTAATTTTTATATTGTGATGTATTAACCGGTATAATGATCTATATAACGTAGTTTGCTGGTTAATTATTTTTTTCTTCTCCAACGTGGTGTGTTTTGAGAATTTTATTGCTACCTCGTCTTCAACGTTTCAACCTAACCTCAATTTAATTTAACCTGTAACATTTCGCCCAGCGGGAACGAGCTTTTCTGAATTAAAATTAATTCGCGCTTTCTCCCATAGCGTTTTCTACGTTACGTATCAGAGTGTGAATCTTTAGAACGCCCGACCAGCGATAAAATACGTCATCGAGGAAGCGCATGTATACCTATGCGCCGTTCTCTCACTTAGGTTGCACGAAGCACGAAGAGGGGACATAAAAGCGGCTTCACGACCGATTCACGAGACATTCCTTCCTGCATTCAAATTTAGCATTCATTCCAGTATCCACCCGGTTCCAGATCATCCCCAATCCTGTCCGTCCCGTCCGATTAAAGGAGATTCTTTCACATCCTATTATTTTCCAGAAAAACCCGAACCAGTATTTAATTAGTTGAACCGACGCCTCTAATTAGAGACCGGTTTCTAATTACATTACCCGAACATATTCTTGTCTAGGAGTCAGTTTAAGGGGACGCCCCTGTATACAAGAAACCGGTTTCCTGGCTCGATTTTTCCAGTCCGGAACCAGTACAAATAAATCGCTCACTTCCCGCTTTCCGCTGCATATAAAGCTTCCCCGAGACGTGCTTTGGAGGCGACGGTTCTCTGAGAAACCGCTTCATACGTTTCAATTAAATAATAACTTTAGCCACCCGGTGTAATTAAACTCAAAGCAATCATATCCAATTGCAAATTGTAAAGACCTGGCATTTGGGCAAAATTTCGAGGCCGTTTCAATTACGCACCAAATAGTTTTGACTACAGATCCTTACTTACCAGTTGGACTTCCCCAGATACGAAGAGCAGCACCGACGGGAACTCCTGGGGCTAATTCATTTTGCAGAGAAGCGTCTTCGTTATCGAAAGCCCCCCGAGGTCACCTGCCGCGACACCAGCCGGGTAAACAAAGCACGCCCACTACACAAGCCCGCAAGAAGGTCACGACCTGTAAGGCCACTTGGCGGCCTTCCAGAATATCACGGAAGTGTAAGCAAAATCCTGCCTTAGCCGAATTAACCTATATTTACAGCTACACGTGCCTTTCGACATTTTGACCGATTTTTGAGCTTAGCGGTTGGTATCGCTGGAACTAAATTCGGCGGTCCGCCAACGGCCCCAGTGGCGTCCCGTCGTTCGACCATGGCACAGACCATCCGGCCTCCAAACGCACCGATGTATGACGGGTTGCAAAGAAGCCAGGTTTTCGCAACAGGACGTCTCGAATAACTACTGATTTTATTGTGAAATACAGTTTATTTTTGTTTATTGAATAATGCCTATGTTTGTAAATAGATATTGAACTATAATTAAACTGTCTAATATTATCCTGCTGTTTGTTTGCTAAGCTTGTGGTTTATATCTGAGTGAACCCTAATTAATTCCGACTGATTAGCTACCCGATGGTCAGTAATTAATTCAACGCTCTTAATAGCAAGGGAGAAGTGTTACAAACCTACAAATGTAACAAGTGGTTTTTACTACCAGTAAGTTAATTTCCTTATATGTACACTATTGTTAACCATATGTCTCTGTAGATGATCATTTTGCCCCGAAGAGGTCTGGTTTCGAAACATGTCACCAATTTAAATAAATGTACGTGGAGAAGACTATTGAGTTTTATTGCTTCATCTCAAGACACCTCCTCTATTAGCCTGATGGATCACTTTCCTATTACTACAAAACTTGGTGACACACAAGTAATTTAGAACATATGGCTTCTACGAAACAATTATTTGACTGTTATAAAATAGAACCTAGGAAACATGCTGTAATTGTAAGAAATAAATAATAGTGATGCAGGCAATAACGAGAAGTTTCTATAAAAAATTAGGGAAAAAGTTACGACAGCTGAAAACGCAGAATTTAAGTGATATTTTTATACACTTTGTTATGGCGAAAATTGTGTAACGGAAATAAAGAATGATAAACTTCCCAAGGATAATATTAATCTAGAAAGGACTTTAGCACAGGGATGTGACAGGCAATTGGCTGTGCTGCTACAGTGGAAATGTGTGATACAGCTTAGTTTCATATCGCACACTCAGTTTAAAGTAGTGACATGTTGAATAAATAATGCCACTTCTTTTTTAGTCAGACTAGATCTGCAGACATGCATAAACAAAATTCCCAAGTCTACCAGTCGTGGCTGTCCACAGAGTTGGGTTTGATAGATTGCGAACGGTAACTTTTGGTGGCTCGTCAGCCCGTTCCTCATGTTAGCTTTTGTGAATAAAAAGTTCCCACTAAACTTTCAAGACAGATTTGTTCTAAAATCTTTTATAACAGATTGCATCCTTCTGTAAATCGAAGAGACTTGTGTGTGGAAATATGAGCCAAGTAAGTTTGGGTCGTAAGTCATTACCAAAGACTGTTTAATTTTATCTCGTTCAAACATTGTAAGAGTAGCTGTCGTTAACCAATAACAAGAATGATTCTCTGTACTGAGTAACTTTTTATCGAAAAATCCTAAAACGGGAAGTTCATAAACTGGTTAGATTTGTCTGGAATTACATTACATGTACTCGCTATTAGCGTGCCATTTCTAGTCTCCCTATTTGTTGCCAAGGTAAACTAACTTCGAATCCATTACATTATTCCTACTTAATTACACAAATTTGAAGGAAAGCGCTATCTCTATTACACACTTCCTCTAAAACGATGTTATGGGTGGGTCGTGAAAATGAGACGTTATATTCGGTGGGTCGTAAAATCTGAGTCTGGGAAGTTCTGCGTTATAAGCTAATTGATCGAAATATGAACTTAAACCAGGTGAAGTGTCTTTAAAGCAATCGAGCTTAGCTGTAATGCAATACCCGTAGAATATTCGGCGATGAAAATGATTGAATTAATACAATGCATTAACTGTAAAACTCATTCGTGCTCAGTGGCATATAAAATTGCCAACGAGTGAACTGAATAGCAGTTGCAGTCCCCAATTAATTGTTAACTCGATCACTTCTGTTGATAGATTCAAATAGATAAATGTTTCTTGTTGTTTCTGATGCAGTGATTCTTTATATATTTCTCGTAGTTTTAGACACTATTGAATTGCGTATATTACGCTGCCAAAAAGAGACTTGGGAAAGAAGCTACATAAGTACTACTATACTTTCAGCATTAGAACTCTTGTAGATACTCGTACTAAAGAAAACATACATAGTAGATAGTTAAATTGATTTAAAAAATAGAATCTGAACAACTATAGACCTCTTGGAGCCTTAGTGATAGATTGAATAAATTTAAAGAAGCCCTGCAAATAGTAGAATAAATCGAATAAGCTACAGTGATCAAAGACGAGAACGGGGTGGAGTAGCAAAGCAATAAAGACAAAGATTCAAAACCGGCATAGGGCAGATTCTAACTGATAAATACAGAAGAAGGTAGACTAAGCTATATACAAACAAAAATGAGATAGAGGAAACTGAAGTTTCACAGAAAATAGAGAGAAATTACATAATAGAACCACACGCAGTTGTGCAACGCAATAAAAGGGTTAAATGCAAACCAAGCCAATCCGATTCAAAACATTTTAAATGAAAGAGAAGAATTTGACACGATAACAAAAGTAGTCCTAAAAGCCTGGTGAGATCACTACGAAAACCAGTTCAAAATAGAAAAGAGCAAGAAAACTAGCACTGGAATATTACAATCTGAATCCCGTAGTGTCACAGAACCTGATTTAAGGGGCTAAGATTGTAATAATGACAGGACATAATGACAGCTACAAAACAGTTTAAACATGTAGATAATCAATTTAGAAGAGAAAGCACTGACAATAAACGTTAGTAAAACCAAAATACAATATAGAAAATTAAGTCATATGCTTTTTCTGTTCTAAAGACCATAACAAACAAATTGATATACACGTAGTAATCCAACTCATTGTTTCTTAATCAGGTAACAAAACAATCCCTTTTATATGTTGAGCATGTAATTATATCAAGCCTTATAGGTTCCTTCGAAACAGTAGCTACCAATTTCAGCCCCATAGATCTTCGTTGCAGTTAGGACAGCAGGACACCATTGCTTTTTTCAATTACTGGAAGCTTCTCTCCGCTCCTTACGACTTCTTCTGAAGCCACCAAAGACGTGGTTTAACTCCGAGATGGCCCCAAACTCCTACAGTAGCAACAATGCCACCTGCGGTAGCTATAAAATACTTCAAACCAACTCTTATTGAAGTCTCCAATCCGGATAGTGCCCCAAACAACTTCAATCACTAGCATGAGCACTAAAATCGACTAAAGTCGAAACCACTACTACCCAACACAATAAACCAAAAATGACGGGCAACGTTGAATTTAATTCTGAGAACTTTCTCTACAAAACCTAGGGCGTAGGTACCAACAAATTCGTTGGTGATACCACAAAACAAAATATTATTTTCTACTATCAGTTACCTTATAGCTACATCATTTTAAATTAATTTTCCTATTACAAACTTTATTTGTAAATTACCATATCAATAACTGTCATATTTTGATAGTTCTAACTAAGTCCAGTTTGCTCCTACATTTGATTATATGCCTTGTGCAAAAATTTACATGCGATTTTGAGGAGATTTCTATACGTCATAAAGTATTGCAGTTTGATACTACACTTACTATTGTTACTTGCTAGACGGGGAATTTCTGTACACAAAAAAAAGAAAACAATATATAATTTACAACACTGCGGTTCAGGAATTGTCTCGTGGCGTAGCAAATTTTTGCCAGCTAGTCCCGAGCAAGAATGGGGGGGGGGAGGAGTTGTCCGGAAGCGCCACTGGTTTGAGACGGTCCAAACCAGAAAACCTGCTGGTGTCCGTGTAAGTTCCTAAACCACTTAGCTGTTTTATAAAAATAATAATAGACAGAAACAACCAGAGCTTGAAATAACCGAATTATTTATTTACAGTATGTACACATACAAACTCTGCACTATACAAAAAGAAGGCAAAACAAATCTGTGATAGAATATTTGTTTGTAATTGAAATAGTAAATTTAATTTATTTTTACTTATAAAATTTACATGGTTGTAGTTTCAATAAATTTGAAGTGAACAACAGAAACTCTATGATTTCAACTCGCAATTCGTTCAAGTACACGTCAAGTACTGCGATATCGATAAACGGGAATCTCATCAAATCGCTTCAACGATCATTTACTTTTTATAAACGCAACCTAATCGATTGGTACTGTAGGATACCTCCATGTAACCTGAGTACAGATTGCCAGGTTACATATACAATATTGATAAATAAACATTGTTTTTTGACATTTGAAACTAAAACCTTGTGTTTTATTTCTACGAATATAATATTCAAATAGTAATGCAGTTAGTTAAGCTAATCTAACCACTAACACTGCAGTACCATTACGCCTAGGGTGTTCTACACTTAACTGTGTATTTTCAGCACTAAAAAGGACTTATTTTTAATGTTTAATCTCCCAGAGATCCTAGCAAAAGCAATTAAAACTTTTTTCAGTTTCACGAGCTGAACACGACCCAAAGACGATAACAAGGTAGCCAATCTAGAAAATATTAAGTACTTATAAATTGAAGATAAACTATTCCGCATAAATAAATGCAGAAGGTGGGCAACACAGCGACGCATTCCTTAATTTCTCGGCACCATCGGTCAGGAGTTACAGCATAAAGCGGTCGGCAAAACTTTTAGAGTTTCATAGTAGCAGCACCAACGATATATCAGTTTCGATAAATCAGATGGTGAATTAATCAGACGATAGGTACCTGCTGACGCACAGCACCGTGCATGGTGGTAGTCTCGGAGATGATGTCAAACGAGTGTGTAACCTGATAAGAGACAGGCTTTTCTCTAACTTTCACACTGAGGAAAAGCCATGTGACCCAAGTTTTGGAAAGCTGTAACACTTGGGAGAAACCTTGTGGTCCAAGCTTCGAAAAAGTAGCCAAACGAATTGAGGGACTCAGGACTGCTTGGGGTTGTTCCTCCAGGTGCTTTAGCAATCGATATCACAGCCGAAGGGGGTCATACAGGATATGGCACTAGTAAGACGAAAGAGGAAAAGGAGGGCTAAAATCACACAACATCAAATTTGCTTTTTACACGAAATTACAAAGAACATACCAGAGCTGGGAGGTGGCCTCAGGTGAGTAGTCTTGCATAAATAAATTATTATTCCAGTATAACTGGCTTCACTCTAGCAATTTCACACAACATTTCCTAAGGCTGATCGACAGAATTTACAATAACTTTGGAATTACATTATCCACATGAAGTGAAAATACCAGATTACCTACACAGTCCCAGAAGGAACAATAATCTCAAGAAATCATTCTCATAAAATGGCCGCCGGAAATCGTACTCTTAATCTATTTTGAAAATTTACTGTAATCCACTAAAAATTCAAGGTTTTTCAAAACATCCCAAAAATGAGAAATGAGTATGCAACCAAATATACGCTTAGGAACTGTAGGTCACACTGGAAACATTTTCTCAACTGCATCTGTATGTATTTAAAAGATAAATTACACGTAACAAGCTGGTGACTAAGTCGCCTCTTCATCATGAGCAACCAGCTAGACCTCGACCAACGGGGGCAAGTCCGGACAATCAGACTGAAACAGATGAAGTGGGGCGGTTCCGTAGTATAAGGCACATTTGAAGCACGCTCTAAAGTTGGCCAAGGTATTGGCCAAGTCAAACAAATCATCAAACAAGATCACTAGGTTCTACAAAAGTCGTCCGACATTCTTCAGCAGGGACTTCTCAAAAATCTGTAATGAAAAATTCTCTAACCCGCCGATTCACGCTCTTCGATCGAACGGCATTCCTAAGACAGATCGATGATCAGTGGATACAGCAATTTTATTACGTCACCACCGTGGTAAGGTGGCCAGTTGGAACCTCACTGTCTTCTTCAAATTACCGTCAGCGTACACGAGGAGCAGGAGGAGTTTTCGTTTCACCCCTTCTGTTCGTTCTTTGCATGGATGAAGTGACGCTCGAAATACAGACATCCTACGCCGACAACGTATTTCTTATAACGAATGAAGCGTGGCGACAGTTCCAAGACCTAAGTAACGTTAGAAGAATTTATTGTACGAATACTGCATAAGAGATTGAATACATGGTGTGTGAGTTTCAGATGGATAAGATCATCAACATTAGTGCGAAGATCTGAAAAAGTCACGCAGGTTAAGTACCTTGGTTGATGAATTTTTGACGGTATATGTAATTGATAGTAAGAATAACACTGTGGTTGAGGGTAGTGATAATTTGATCTTACAGATTTTCGCAACTGGAGATGTTCTTCAAAAAGTAAACGAAGGAAACGAAACTTGATTAGAGTTAAAAGATTATACTGCTAGTCTCGACTGTTACCCCTATTTGGTTATCAGTTCCATTGGGAGAAATCACTTGAAGAACTTTAGCGTTATTTGTACCTCTCGAATAATTTTAACATTTGAACAGTTTAATTAAATGGTGTTTTCAATAATATCCAGGATAACATTGTACAGTATAGACACCACAATGCTAAAGAATTTATTAGAGGAAAAACGGTCGGATATTTATATCATACCAAATCAAATTGTCGCAAATCGACTGATTTGTTGGGAACAACTATTTACGAATTACATAATTTATTTCACTGTACTGTTGAAATGATATTGACAGGCGAATGATCTTGTACAGAGAATTAGATCATCACTCCTAGAATTTCGCCGAAAATGCTTCTTTTGCATTTAGATCAATATGGCAACAATTTATCCAGAAACAGCGCCATCTCATACAACATAGTCTGTTTTGGAAGACATTAGAAGTTGCCGAATACATAATATAATTACAAAAGGTGAATTGAAATATCAACTGTGCACAGCGTTTTATTTGTAAACAGTTCATTGTCGCATTATAATCTAAATAACGCTTTTAAGCATTCAATCTTCACACAAAAAAGCAATTTAAGTTTAATTCGCAAAATATCTAATAACAGCCAATGGTATAAATGGATTATATAAATTGCATGTCCAGAAACAATTGGTTATCCTCGAAATGTTGTTTTTATTTAGAGCAATATAAACTTATCAACTTGTACCCGCAAATCAATCGCACGTTAAATATTACTACGAAGTAACTTACAGACGTGATATATTACTATGAACACATTTTAAACCTTTATGATAATAGCAATTAATATTTCAAGCATATCAAGTGATATTTTATAAAATGTTCCGGAAATGTGCTACTGTAACAATGCAAATTGCATAAAATAGTATTGGCCTTGATAATAATTTGTAAAACGGCAGTAAAAATAGTGTTAGCCTTGATTTGAACAAAATGTAGTCAGAGTAGTCTTGGAAATAATGTAAAACAATGTAAAATCGAAGACAAACAATTGAGAAAAAGAAGCCAATCCATGATGTGATGTTAATTTTGGCTTCCCCAATAAATAACTGTTAATATGTGAATAAATACCCTTTCCTAATTCAGTTTTTTTGAAAATTAATCCTATATCCTTTGGGTGTGCTGTAGTAGGTCGCACTGATTTGTGGCATGTCTGCAAAGGTTTAAAAGGGTGTTTCATTTATGTATTACGTGTTTTTCAGGAAAGTTTCTCCTACAAGATTAAATTTAGTGAATTCTAAGCGAGGCGTGGGTTTTATGTGCACTTCCGGCAGAAGCGTCATCCGAGTGTTTTTTGTTGTGTTGTTTGTGATCTGTATTTACTTACTGCAATTGTTAACACATAGGCTACGCTTTAATTACGTAATCACAGATAATTGTCGAATAATAGCCAACTGATTTTGCGAAACTGTTAGGTGGGATCGCTATATTTGGCATTTCCATTAGTTAAATATATCCAGTATAATAGCGATCCCAGTAGATAAATCAGCATTATACAAAGTGTGTACAATTAATTTATTTAAAAAGGTAACAAAATAATTAAGTTGATAGTAAATGTATTTCCAAGATTTTATACAAATCAATATAATACCTGCTAGGATGTAGAGACACCACCCTTTTGAGATTAAACTAATTTATTTTAAGTTATTGTAACCAAATCAAGTAATATAAACCATATCTAGTAATATTTAAATTTCAGAAGTATGCATATTTTAAGGAATCCAATTTATTGTCAGTTGGTGTACTCACATTATTAGTTTGTTCCTACCGGAATCACGCCAATTTGATTATTGTGCTGAATGGAATTAATTTTTATCCTGATAAATATTTACTGCTTCGGATGATTTTAATATTACTAAATTATTAATTAATATTGCTGTGAAGCGCTTATTATCTCTGCTCTTAGCAGATATTAGTAAAATTATTTCAACTGGAATTATTCAACAAGAGTTGACAAATTAGAGATGCTGTAGACGAGTGTCCATTTAATTAGTTCTTGCTCAAACTTACTGTTACTACTGCAGAAGCGCTTCCAACTTAAGCAATTTAACTTTTGTGACATACGATTATAAACGGTGCTGTCCTGAAAATGTGCCAGTGATAAAAACTCCATATAACTACACAATGTCAAAGTTCATATAGAAAAACATGCCTTTTATCAGCGAACAAATTCATTCTCTGGTCAAGTTAAAGAGGGTACAATAAGTTAATGTTTTATTTTCTCTAACATTCGAAATGACTCTTGGAGTACGTTCAGACCGTATTCACTTGGAGTCGGAACATTCTGTTTTCTACAACAACACTATATTGATGAAGAATGATATAAGCATTACGTGAATAATACAAACTTAAATAATTGTAAATTTATTAAGTTACCAAAGTACATACTGCTATGGTATTGTACTCGCAGCCGATTGTGATTATCAGTTATGTATTAAAAACAATCTTAAAGAATAAGATAATTGGTTATGTTTTAATCGTTAAAAATAGATATTAATGTTGGATAATAAATATTATACAGTACGTGAATTAAACATACGTTTATTCACGCGAGTGAGAGGTCATATCTTTGATTGAATAAATGTTTAATTCACGTGACGTATATATGTTTTTATTCAATTTTGACGAAATTTTGAATTAAACTTTTTTAATTCACTAGTAAATTAAATTGCTAAAATTTCACTGGCGAATAATTGATTGCTTATGAAGGTTGTTATAAAGTTAATAACGTCACTTTAAACTGTTAAAATTGAATAAAATAAAAAAGTTGTTTAATAAAACGAAGAATAATATGTCAAGATAATAGTTAAGTGCGCTTTAGGTGACCGTGATTGAATGTCCTGTCTTCCATTTTATTTAATTTATACCTAGACGACGCCCTCAGACAGTGGATGTAGCAACTTAGCTTTTACTCACGTAACTTTCAGAAACAAAATTTAATGTGAGGCACAAAAAGTGTTACAGAGCAATAGCACTCAAACTATTGATCATATCCAAAAATGTTTCAGACAAAAGTTTCAGTGTTTGAGAAGGCGTCATACTGGACCACCCTATTTTTTTTATCGGTGGAGGCGTTTCTGTAATGTTTACGGCATTCCTCCAGCACCATAAACATATCACAAGATTCTTGAAAATCGTTAATTTTTGCGATTCGAAGTACTCACGTTAGAAGGTAATGCCTGACTAACTGATATGTCAACAGAAAATGTGTACTTGATGCCGATAAGAAACATTGCTATCGTAAGAAATGAATACAGCGAATTAGCAAGTGTTTACAAGTCGAGTGCTTATTGTCGAGTATTATGCGTTTACAAGTAAGTGCTTACAAACCAATGTTAGTGGATCTTTTGAAAGTGATTATTCCGATATTTTTAGATTTTTCGACTATTTTCATAGTTTACGTGACTAGAACGACCTTGTGTTGTAGGTCGCCGAATTCGTCTTAAAATCGGTAATAATGGCATAGTTCGATTTAAAAAAGTGGAGTTGACATTGACGTAGCTTCAGCGCCAGCGCCTCCACCGATAAAAAATAGGGTGATCCAGTATGACGGCCTTCTCAAACACTGAAACTTTTGTCTGAAACATTTTTGGATATGATCAATAGTTTGAGTGCTATCGCTCTGTAATACTTTATGTGCCTCACTCTGTATATACACAGGTTGTCCTAAAAAGAATGGGACATCGATTAGTCATAGATTTTTCTTACGTAATAATACATCGATCAAACCCAATATACCTTAGTACAAAGTCCCTTCAGTAAGAAGTGACATTTTTAATTTTTATTTTTCTTTTGTTAATTTCCACAAATGTAAGAGGTACCGGTTTGAATTTTGGTATACGTATTTACTGTTATGTACTGCTCTAATTTTTTTTTCATAAATTAGACTTGACTGTAAGAGGCACTTTACCTATCTTTCAAAACTTTTTGTAGCTCTAACTTCGTTATCTGTAAGATTTTTGAAATTTTAGGTTATTATCTGAAAAAGAATTAAAAGCACAAAAATAATGTACTCTTAGTTCTTAAGACTGAAAGCAACCGTTTATATTAAAATGCCCATCAAATGTTTTTGGTTGTCATTAAGATGTGCAATTATCAAGTAGCCATGGTCTCAAAACAATGGTCATGCAGTAAAAAACAATGATAAGACAATTAATGACATTAGTGACAAGAATTTGTTCTTTTATGTTTAAGAAACTGCTGCTACATAACGAATTCTCCAATGCCGAAATGTTCGTTATGTCGCAGCTTTTCGTGAGCACAAAAGACAAAAAACTGATGTCACCAACGTCATTAATTGATTTCTTGTTGTTGTTTACTAGATTACAATTATTACCCATTGTTTTTGTGATCATGGCTACTTGATAATTGCACATCTTAATGACAACCAAAAACCTTTGATGGGCATTTTAAGGTAAACGGTTGCTTTTAGGCTTAAGAACTAAGAGTAAATTATTTTTGTGCTTTTTAATTCTCTTTCAGATAATAATCTTTATTTTTTTTTAAATGTTACAGATAACGAAGTTAGAACAAAAAAAGTTAGAAAGATAGGTAAAGTGCCCCTTATAGTCAAGGATAATTTAAAAAATATTTTGTATTAGTACAGTACATAATAGTAAGTACGTATACCAAAATTCAAATCGATATCTCAAGATTTGTGGAAATTAACAAAAAAATAAAAAATAAAAATTGAACTTTAAGGCCCTATAACTTCTTACTGAATCGACTTTGTGCTAAGGTATATTGCGTTTAATCGATTTATTATAATGTAGGGAATCTATGACTAATCGGTGTCCCATTCTTTTTGGGACACGCTGTATATCTTTTAGCCGATGACCAAATAGTTCTTGCGAATTCAGAAGATTCTCTACAAAAAACTGTGTTTGAGCTACAACAAAAATCATCGAAGAATATAATTTGAAGATATCCATTATAAAGACGAATGCTGTAGCGTTCCAAGGAAGTGCACCACTACGATCCAAAATAATAATATACTTTTTCCTACGACTGCTTCTAAAATCAAGTTTTCCGCCTTGTTGACGTACGTCAAAAATTGATTGTTTTGAATCAGTTCATCGCGGCAGCCGTCATACGTAAGTATATAATCGTGAATCGTAATACATAGCAACATACATAAATTTTATATAAGCTTTCATGATTATATACCTAAGTCGGCTAATGGTCAGCTATTTGAAAACGTCAAAGTTGACAGCTGTCACTGTGAATTTGATTTAAACCTTTTTTCGCGATTTCAAGTTACTTGTGCTTTATTTTGTGTATTGTCGGTGTTTAAGTGTCAAGAAAAATAAGAAATGGGCTATATAATATCCAATTCCGATGTAAAAATTTGCACGTCGCTGGAAATTTTAGAAATGGCAAAAAACACCAGTTTAAACCTATTTTCGAAAATTTTACAGTCGTAGAAAAAATTTTGTATGCAACACGAGCGAAAAATGTATTAGGCGTTCGTTCGAGTTTTTTCGGACCTCGCTTCGCTCGGCCCGAAACTTTCGAACTCACGCCTAATGCATCATTTTTCGCTCTAGGTACATAAATAACTATTTTGTACTCATGACTTCAAAATTCATATTTTCCAGTCATTCCCAATGCGCCGAAACTTACTTTTCCCGCACTGCGGTGTTTTTTACTTTCCAACAAAAACTAGGGGAATTTGTTTGTTGTAAATTTTTATAATAAACGGGGCTGCGCGAGCTATTGCTCGGTCTATTCTATTGAATTTACCACCATTTTTGGCCTATTACGTTGGTCCATCTCTAAGGGGGCCCTCGGGGATTCGCCCTTCTCCAAGGGGGCCCTCGGGGCTCCGCCCCTCTCCAAGGAAGCCTACGGGGTCCGCCCATGTCCAAGGAGGCCCTTGGGCCTCCGCCCCTCCCCAGGGGGCCCTCGGGTTTCGCCCATCTCCAAAGGGGCTCTTGGGGCTGCGCCCATCTTCAAGGGGGCCCACGGGGCTCCGCCCATCTCCAAGGGGGCCCTCGGGCTCCGCCCATCTCCTTGCGGGCCCTCGGGGCTTCGCCTCTCTTTATGGGGGCCCTAGGGGCTTCGCCCCTCTCCAAGGGGGCCCTAGGGGCTCCGCCCATCTCCAAGGGGGCCTTCGGGCCTCCGCCCCTTTGCAGGGAGCCCTCGGGCTTCGTCCATTTCCAAGGGGGCCTTCGGGGCTGCGCCCCCTCTTCAAGGGTTCCCTCAGGGCTCCGCCCCTCCCCAGGGAGGCCCTAATGGCTTCGTCCCTTTCCAAGGGGGCCCTCGGGGCTCCGTCCATATCTAAGGGGGCTCTGGGGGCTCCGCCCCTCTCCAAGGGGGCCTTTGGGACACACACGTCTAGATCGTTCTCCTTTATTATATAGAGGATTGTCCCTCGTTGGTTTAATTGCGCCTGCAAACACCAGAGGCGCTGTAAACGTCGACAAAAGCTAACAGGTGCGTAGATAAAAGTTTTGTGATTTGTGCTGTCAACTCAGTAAATTAGTAAAACACTAGATAATAATTTTTTAATTTTTTAAAATATTTTCAGTTATTCGTTACAAAGAACATTGTACCTAACTCCTTCGGGAAGAATTTTCCCTGATTAGCACTACATGCAGCACTCCCTTCGGTCGTGCTGCAAAGTGCTCATTCGGGAAAATTACCTTCCCGAACTTGTTAGGTAAATAACTATATAAATATCGAGCAAGTAAATACCTTTAATTTTCTTGGTTGTCTAATCTCCTATTTGGGCGAGGTAGATATTAATAACAAAGTGCATACAAGTTCAAATTATTATAATGGCACCATCGAAACAAATACAAAAACGTTAAACCACACAGTTCAGCCAGACACCTTTATGAAGTTTTACAAAGGTGCGTCAATACCCAGCTTAATCTACAGCAGTGAAGCCTGAATACTAATCAAAGCATCATACCGTCGAACAGAAACATATGAGATACGATTTTTAAGGCATATTGCTGGTTCTACACTGGAAAACAGAAGAAGAAATGTTGACATATGACATCAACTAAATATCTACAATGTTAATTAAAAATTACAGAATAAGACAAAAGTTGAAAGATCACGTAGCACGAAAGAACAGAAGCATACTATAAATAAGTAGAAAATCGAGGAAGCTTTTTCATTCTGGAGCAAAAATATTATTCGAAAGGCTATCGAATGTTTCGATACCCAAAAACCGTGTAGTCAATAAACACTCCCACTGGACAAAGCTAACGAAGTAGCTACTACAGCAACAGGAAAATCTATAACTGCTATAATAGCTATCCGGAAAGAAAGTCAAGCAGCTTGAAACCTACAAAGAAGAAAACACTTAGATAGACTTAAATACATTGTGGTCTGGCGTTCTGGGTTAATGAGAAAGTAGATGGTTGAATGAAAAGCTAGGAGACCTTTACTTATTTAAACGAAATTAATACCATACATCATATACAGGCTGATTTTCTTATCATGTAACAACTTGTAGGCAACCCATTATGCAAAAGCATGCATTATGCATTGTGAGGAAGGATGAAGGGTTTGGCCTTACCTCTTGGCGAAAGTTGTATTAGATATTTTGCCGGCGGGTAAATATCGGCCTAATTGGGCTAACTCGCCGAGAAGGGTCGGAGTTCCAACTACGCTGAAAAAGAATACGAAATAAATACAAAGGGAGACGGCGCCAGGTCCTCGACGGTGCCTAATCCTTGCGTCGGACCTCCACAAGGTATGAGATAAATCCAGCAGAACAAACAAAATAGTAACGACCAATAAATTATCACAGCTTTTATTCAAATTGGTACTACAGTGTCAGAAAAACACATACACACACACACGCAGTAATAAATACAACTACATATATATACCAAGGCAAGCTATGACAATTAATAACATTAAAATAATTAAATGGGCGCAGCATAAACAATTAAATTTTCCTCCACCGGTAACGGAGTTCCGCGAAAAGAAAATTAACAATAACCTAACTGTGTAAGTAATTAATCTGCAAGCGTCCTTTGAGGCAGTGTGCGGCAGAACAAAGCTATCCAACAAATCAGCTGACGTCTAACCCGGACTGTTAGCTCAAAATGACTCTATTATAGCATTAAAAATTTCTAAGGGGCGAAAGCACCCGGAATTAATGGTAGTTTCCTAGAATAAAGACATCAGTATTATCAATGAACGCTTCAATATCTACTTGAACATGCTCTTTAACAATATGATACATAATTAAAATCGCGTAAACAAATCACGGAAGCTTGAAATCGAACAAAAGGGTACCGGGTTCTGTTCCCTATACACAGCCGTTTTTTTAAATTTTGCACAAAGTTTCCAAACAAGAAAATGGCGGATAATGGACTTCGTAATAAAGGGGCGAGTTTACCGCAGCCCGGCCAACAAACATGGCAAAATCGTGCTACCGCGTAAGTAAATCCATCTAATCAAATAACTAGTTACGCTAATAAAGCACACAAATCGTAATGCACAAAATACCATAATAGCAATTCTAAAAGGTCATGCTTATAAATCAAATCGACAAACAATACCTAACTAAATTTCTACAAAGACCTGTCAGGTACCCACGGCACGTGGTGTCGAACTGGTGGACGAGGCAACCAGGCAGATCGCTGGCCATGGAGACGGCCTCGTAATGGGCTGCAGATGAGCCTCGATAGATGTTGCAATGCGGGGAATAGCAGCAGCCTTCAGCCGAAGAGATGAGCGGCACGCCGGGTGTTAAATACTCCACCAGTCCCAGGTAGAATAAACCACACCAATGCGGATAACCATTCAAAGCGATAACACTAAATTCGCAAAGCGAAGAGGTAAAACTCATTTCGAAGGCGTAGAATTGAACGCTGCGAGTGGTGACGAACAGCTTACGCTCAGTTCGATCGGAGAAGATCAAAACAAAACCGCAACAAAAAAGCGTAGCGAACGCTGGCAGCACCACACAATAGCTCCCATGGCGTTCCAAAGGGGCACTACTTGCCTCACATATCCCTCCAAACTATTAGGACAGCTATAACCATCC
The DNA here is from genome assembly GCA_940337035.1 of Agriotes lineatus. Classification (NCBI taxonomy): domain Eukaryota; kingdom Metazoa; phylum Arthropoda; class Insecta; order Coleoptera; family Elateridae; genus Agriotes; species Agriotes lineatus. The sequence goes on along the minus strand of CALNHX010008955.1, from coordinate 26,759 downwards.
CGAACGAAGCAAAAGGCTCCCAGGGCACCAACTTCAGCGATCGAATCGATGGAAAAGAATGAAAATTGACCAAAGCAGTTCACAATCTCAGGTTATCAAACTGTTCCAAAATTCGAAAAAACGAGGAAAAACTGCAAAGAGTGCAGATGTATTGTGCCAAACTGATAACGAGTTTGAAACTGATGGTAGTATGGTTGCCTAACCATTCAGTGAAAATTATTGTATTTTTAGAAAATAAATGTAAGTTGCCAAATCTGACTAATTATTTCAAACATTATAAGAGAAAATGACAAAATGAGCGTAACAGCATGCTTCTGCATAGTGGGTTGCTTACAAGTTGTTACGTGATAAAAAAATCAGCCTGTAGTGTTGGCATTCCAAAGATGAACCTGATGTGTATCGAAGGGAGAGAAGTTATCAGAGGTATTATACTAGTTCATTCAGATGGTTTAAATAGCTTCATAGAGAATGGGTAACTGATTTTTAAGTCAATAAATAGTTAGCGTGATACTATGATGACAATAATCTCAAAAATGTCATGCAGTGGCTATAAAAGCAACGTACACACAATTTGCCTCCAAATGGCGTAGTCATAATGTACAAAGCTTTATATCACAGTGTTGACACCACTGAAACTCACCCTCAATACAGGCTCTTCAGATGAGGACAGTGATGAATTTTATTGAGAGTGCTATTAAAAGTAGCTAGTGACATAGCATTTGTAATAATTAATTAATTCACTCCTCTATATAGGATATTTGCAAAAATGGCACATTAACTCCATATTACGCTATTAAGGAACACTTCCTAAGTAGGAAGAAGATTGATAAAAAAATTCTTTGTATTATATTTTTTGACATGATAGTCCAAAGTTTGACTATTCATTTCTTTAATATTCGGTATTAGGATAGAAAAACCATTACACACTTAAAGCTCATAGTACGAATATAAATACCTATAAATAATTTTGTCATTTAACCAACAGTTCAGTTAGTTTTGAGGTTAATAAAACCTCGACATATCTTCAAAAATATAACCGAAAGATTATTTTAATTATTCTTTTCTTATTTAGGAAGTGCCTCTTAATAGCGTAACATGGAGTTAAACAGCACATTTTGCAACACTCTGTATAGATTAGTGTCTGTTAATATTTTATGGGCATTACAAAAGATCTTTATCATTGATACTTACAAGAAATTTTTTTATATTATCTAATTATTAAATTAATATAAGTAGTATCGTTTTCTCTTAATTATTTGTAATACTTCTAATAATGAGTATTTGCTCAAAGATGCCTAAGATGAAAATTTGCTTAATTTTTTTATTTTAACTGTATCACTAAAAACTATCTCAGCGTTTTACATGCCCGTTTTCAGTTTTGCATACTTGGCGGGGCTATATTTGATTTTAATTAAAGCCGGCGTAGTATAAATAAGCCAACAGATGTAGTTTGGTGCGCAAACCACTAGCTTAAAAGGGTGGTTTGTTGATATTTACAATTGAGGGAGTTCGGAAAAGAACTCACCCGCAGCTATACCGGGTGACAATGAGACTAGGGCCATGCTTATATCTTCTTTATTTTTAAATTGATTTGGATAAAATTTTAAAACAGGATACTAGACATAATTTATGATTGGCGGCTAGATACAGTCAAAATGGCTGACTTCCGGTTTGACCGGAAATGATACTAACTTTAATTTTTTAAATGGAACACCCTGTATATTTTATGCTTTTCTGAATCTACGAGTCAAATTACATATAATAGTCTTGCCAAATTTCAATTTTTTTAAACAAAGAAGTTTTTTCTAATTTTTATTTATTACCATAGAAGGCCTTGACTTAGTAAAATCTATTCTAATTGACTCTAGCAGCTCTTAATAATGGATATTTTATCAATAAGGTAAATAACAAACCTTTAATAAAAGAATATAATTTTCTAAACTCGTTTTTTAAGAAAAAGTCACTTTTTTTAAATGGCACTTACTAAGGTCCAACTTGCCATTAGATAGAAAATGTAATTACCAATCTAACGATATGCATCATGCACTACTTTATCTTTATCTGAAACTGAAAATTAATTAATTAATTATTTTTTAAAATATTTTATTTAATAACTAATAATACCTAAGCAAATTTGGCAACACTGTTGTATGTAATTTGAGTCGTAGATTCCGGAAAACATAAAACATATAGAGTGGTCTATTTAAATAACCAAAGTTAGTGTCACTACACTACACTGTCAGAAGCGGTAGGGACAAGGAAAGTAAACATAATAAAACAAACTAAACACCGAACACGGTGATTTTGTGAAGAAATAAAAGTACTAGCGGAAAGTAAAAGAAAAGCTTTTCTAAAATATAAGCAGTCTCAGACTAACCAGGAATACCAAAAATATAAACAAGTCCGAAATGATGTAAATTAGAAAATTAGAACGATAAAAAAGGACTTCTGGGAAAGATATACAGGGCAATTTGAAAGAGACTTATACGGACAACAAAAAAAGAATATGTACAAACAACTAAAATATCTGACGATACATGGGTGAAAATTTTCAGGACATTATACACATCAGAAGAACTTACAGCACAAGAGACAAATGATGCCATGCAGATAATAGTAAATGTAGACAAAGAAGAAGTAAACAGAGAAATTAAAGCTTTAAAGAATAGGAAATCACTGGGAATGGACGAAATCACGAATAAATTGATGAAATATGGAGACGAAGCACTGTCACAAGAATTAACCACGCTATTACAGAACATATTTAATACATCAACCATACCAGACGAGTGGAAATTAAGCATCACAATCCCAATTTTCAAAAAGGGTGAAAAACAAACACCCGACAACTATCGAGGCATAAACCTACTGAATACATGCTTAAAAATCACGACAAAACTGATAGCTAGGAAATTAGAAGAAATAATAGAACTGCGCGATGAACAGCAGGGATTTCGAAACAAGGTCATGCGTAGATGCTAATATTTGTAATCAGACAAGTGACAGAAAAAGCATTAGAATTCAATAAGCCTGCTTTCCTCTGCTTTGTCGACATAAAGAAGGCATTTGATAACTTACAACTTCAACAAGTAATAGATACGCTACACGAAAATAACGTACCGAATGGACTGATATCCCTTATACGGAACATATACACTGACAACTATACCCAAATAAAAACTCCTAAGGGGCTAATACCAAACAAAATCCACGTTCCTAAAGGAATTAGACAAGGGGATTCATTAAGCCCACTTTTATTTAATATAGTGATGAACGAAATAATAAAAGCAACACTTTAGAGATGCCCTCGCGGATATAAAATGGGAAACCAAGAACTTCGATTAATATGTTACGCGGACGACGCAACCCTTATTGCTGACAACGAAGATGACTTACAGTGCTTATTATTTCAGTTCAATAAATCCTGTGAAAACTTTGGACTACAAGTGTCGGACACAAAGACAAAAACACTAACAATCAGCAAAGAACCGCTACGCTGTAAATTAGAGATAAATGGAAGAATGGTAGAGCAGGTGATGTCAATACAGTATTTAGATATCGAGGTTACAAGTAATGGAGTCTTGGTAAGGGAGGTAGAACACCAGGCCCAGAAAGCAACAAAAATATCAGCTTGTTTGAATAAGACAGTATGGCATAATAAACATCTAAGAAAAGAATCTAAAGTGAGGATATATAAATCAATCATAAGACCGATCATGACTTATGCCGCTGAGACAAGATCAGATACAGTAAAGACCAAACAAATACTGGAGACAACTGAGATGAAGACGCTGCGAAAAATAATGGGCGTAACTAAAGTGGGTCGAAAGAAGAAGATCAGAATGGAATAGCCATATATCAAGGATGGACGATACCAGAATAGTGAAGAAAGCTCGAGACCTATCACCCAGGGGTAGAAGATCACCGGGTAGACCAAGAAAGAGGTGGAAAGATGTGCTGCAGTAAAACAAGCTATTAGCTTATATAAAAGAAGAAGAAGACGAAGAAGAAGAAGAAGATAAAGATAAAGTAATGCATTATGCATATCGTTAGATTGTTAATTACATTTTCTATCTAATGGAAAATTGCCCTTAGTAGGTGCCATCTAAAAAAAGTGAGTTTCTTAAAAAACCGAGTTTTGCAAATTATATTGTTTTATTAAAGGTTTGTTATTGACCTTATTGATAAAATAGCTATTATTAAGAGTTGCTACAATCAATTAGAATAGATTTTTCCAAGTCAAGGCATTCTACGGTAAAAAATAAAAATTGAAAAAATATTTTTTTTTTTTTAAAAAAAGTGAAATTTGGCAAGATTATTATATGTAATTTTATTTGTAGATTCAGAAAAACATAAAATATACAAAGTGTTCTATTTAAAAAATCAAAGTTCGTATCATTTCCGATAAAACCGGAAGTCAGCCGTTTTGACTATATCTATCGGCCAATCAGAAATTATGTGTAGTATCTTGGTATACAATTTTATCCAAATCGATTCATAATTAAAGAAGATATAAGCATGGCCCTGGTCTCATTGTCACCCGGTATACTAATATTCTTAAACATGAGTTTATAAAAGTAGTTGAATATATTTTATAATCTACTTATTTTTCTTTTAACTATGAAACATACAAACAGAATCTTGGTGTTGCAATGGGACAACCTCTATCTACTACTATTGCAGAATTGGTATTCCAAGGAATGTTATCTGAAATTGTAATTAACTTAAATGAGATTATTAAAAGTGGGAGATAGATCAGCTATAATGAAGTTGTTAAATTACTGAGCTTATTATTGTTTAGTCTTTCATAAAAAATAACTAGTATCAGTCAACACATATCAATAAAATATATTTAAAAATTTGAACAGTTACGTTTCGCAGACAAATATTTCTGCTTCATCAGACAAATTAAAATTAAAATCAAATGAGATCAACATGTGCAAAATGAACAGCAACCAGTATCAATCTTTCATTCATATTTTTCAAGAACATTAAATTAGAAAGATGGTGTTGGCTAGGTATTAGTATTAGTAATAATTTATTGATATGTATTGACTAATGCCGGTTATTTTTTATAAAAGACTAAAAAATAATAAGCTCAGTAATTTAATAATTTCCTTATAGCTGATCTATCTCCCACTTTTAATAATTTGTAATTACACAGTTGTTAACAAAAATCTTAATTTAATTAAATGAGATTAGTTTTTATAGACGATTTGTAGATGACGTAATTGTTTGTAGTAATAAAAACAAAATGAAGAAAATTTTCGAAACGTTTGATAACTATCAGCCAAGATTAGGATTCACAAATGAAAATACAAATATAAATAAATCTATAAATTTTCTTCATCTGAACTTAACAAGAACATAAAATAAGAAAATTGAAACAAATTGGTATAGAAAAGAAATTAAAACTGATAGATTCTTAAACTATAAGGGACGTGTAATTAATAGCATAATTGATCGTGCAATTTTATTATTTTAAAATAAATTTCATAACGATATCATAAAAATTAAAAAAATATTATTAAAAAATAATTATTCTATTGACTTCATTAACTCCAACATTGAAAAAAGAATAAATAAACTTAAAACTAATAACACAAATAATAATAATTCAACTATCAATTTATACCCTGACTGTTTAGAACAACAATTTCAAAATAACCAAAACATTAAGAATCCATTTTTCATTTCAATTTCATATATACCAAAACTATGTTTAAGTAAAACATTAGCAAACAAAAATAATTATAATATCTCTTTAAAATTACTATACAATTAAAAATAAATTTTTTTAACAATCTAAAAGATAAAACTATAATTCAATCTGAATTAAATAGTGTGTACCAAATTAGTTGCAATAATTGTAATGGTAAATAAATAGGAAAAAAACAAAATCTAATGAAAAGAATAACTCAACATAAAAATTCTATAGAAACTAACATTGAAATCCCAAATAAACCAAATACTGCTCTCTCTCTGACCATGTTGATAATTACAATAAATACCTAAAATATTGCAAAGAAGAAGTATTTTACAATAACCCCATATGTATGAAATGACTGAAATAAAAAAAAATGCAAATTCTATTAAGTACAAAACTGACATAATCTTCATTATATTTACTATAACCTTCTCTAATTATTCTTATATAATTACTTACGAAAAACATATTTTTTAAATTATTATTAATATCAAGATAACCTTTACAATAAAAATTTCAAAATTATTAAATTTGCTAGATTTCAAAACTTGACATCTGATATTTAAAAATTTTATTTTTACATAACAATTTTAATTACCATTTCAAACTATATTGTAAGAATTATTGTTAACTTTTTACAACTTTATGCACCCCAAAAAAATTTTAATCAAAGTATTACATATAGCAAAAATGAAATTGCATTAGTTTAATTATCTAACCTTAATATCTCATTTTTAATTTTAGTTTATTCTATATTGATATATTGTATTTCTGAAGAAGTCAGCTTAAGCTGATGAAACGTTAAGAAATATATTAAATTAAGAAAAATTGTCTGACTTATTTTCCAAAATCATATTGGACAATACCGAAAGACAGCTGTATTGAACACATATAATTTTAATTATTTAGCATTACTTTTCAGGCAATTTAAGGTAAACTTGATCTTAATTCCATTACGTTAGCATAATCATCCTTATTAAATGTGACACCGTTCTCTACTCATCTAAAAGCAATTATTAACATTCATTTCCAGTTATTTGTCTTTCATATAAAAATATATTCCCAAGTTATAGCCATTCCTGTTTACCTAAGCTCGTTTAACTTCTATATTAACATATTATGATGTATCATTTTACTACATATAGTTTCTCCAGTATCAACATTTTAATACGAGTAATTAAACCATAACCAACCCTGTTACTTTTATTTAATTCTTTAATGATCAATTGAACAGAATAATCTCCGGGTACAACACCATAACACTGCCACACACATACGAAGAAATGACACTCAAAAGTATAATACTCTAACTGTACCTTATATTCCAGGCATATCTGACAAAAGTATTCAAAACGATGAATACCTTGCGGTCAGTTCTTACAAAAAGTAAACCGTTCAACGAATAACGGCATTCAAAGAATTGTATATATAGTATTCCCTGTGAATGCGGAAATATTATATCGGTGAAACATCCAGACCTTTAGCAATTAGAGTTAAAGAACATAAAAATGTGACGAAAACCTATCCATTCAATAAGTCTAAGCTGACAGAACATGCTTGGAATAACAATCACAAAGTGCACTGGCATAACACAAAGATCTTGTCTAAAAAATCGATGTCAACTAAACGTAAAATTAAGGAGACGACATATATTATACTTTACGAAGAAAACTTCGTGTCGTCTTTCTCAATATCTTTAGACAATATTTGGCTATCGATTCTTAAAGATCAGATCCAGTAAGTTTAGATAATCAACAAACGTCAGTGTCAAGCAATTCATTGGAGGTGGGTGGTTTTCAATCTCCGTGAAAAGGCTAAGTTTCTTGTTCCTTTTTAATTGTTAATCGTTGATAACGAGGGCAGATTGTCCTTCGAAATGTTCGTTATTTAATACGTTAGTTAATTTGCAGAGTGGCGAAATACCCAAATAAGAATATGAATTAAAGACGTTTGCTAATGTTAAATCGTCAAAACTTTGGAAAGTATTTTTCCGCCAATCGTACTAGAACTGACACATTATTGAAAAAATTTTGTTGAGCAAAGTTAAACATTCCATTACATCAGTCGTTGCTAAGTAATTTACAATATAACTGTAAAGGAATAATTCAAACATTCTATTACATCAGCCGTTGCTAAGTAATTTACAATAAAACTGTACAAGAATAATATTCCCAGCCTAGGCAGGGACTCCTGTGTTGTTGGGCTCGGCATTCGACTCGCCCAACAATATTCACAGTCGTCTGGAAATGTTACGCTTTTCGTCCTAGATACACAATGTACTATTTACATAACATAGAGACATCAAGTACTCATTATGGTCTAAATATTAACTACGGCAAATGAAAAATAGAGACGGAACTGCAACCTACGCCCTCTTTGATCGCCAATTGCAAGGTTGTAAACGAGTTAGTTTATCTGGATTCGCTTTTAAAAGCAACAGAAGCTGCAAAATGGAAATTTGACGTAGCATAGAACTAGATTGTGCAGCTATGAGTCAGTTTACTAAAATAAGAAAGGATCATAATTTTTCAATAAAAACTAAGAACCTTTGTACACGCTTTGTTATTCTCTGCATGTTCATATGCTTCAAAAACGTGGGTTATAAAAGCTGCAAACAGATCTCGCATTGACGCATTCGAGATGTGATACTGACATAGAATGCTGAAAATCCCTTGGACATATCGTACCAATGCATAAGTACTCGTATGTACTCTATGAAATCCGACCTAATCATCGCCTTTCAAGTCTGACATTGACCAGAATTCTAAAACTCTTTGGCCGCCACGAGACTGTAGAAAAACAATCACTATAGAGTGTTGTATTAATTTAACTTAGCTGCAGGCCAACTTCACGTTCCCATAGTTCTGCACCAACTTAAGTAAACTGCATCTCCATTTGTACAGATTCTAAGTATATTTACTTGACACTTCATATTATATCCTAACCCTTGTGATTGTTTATAAAATTATTAACACTCTACTTCGCCTTATCTAATCTAAGTTATTTTATTATATTGTTGAAATAACATTTAAAAAAGCTTCATTCACAATGAGTTTTTCCTACTCGCTAATAGAAAGTCGGTTTTTTATAACATTTGGAGGCATAAATTTTACATTTCATTCATGTAAGGAACGATCATTACCATGAAAATGCTGCTGTATACACTTTCTGTGCTTCGTTTGAAATCGAGGCACAGAAAGTAAAACAATTTCTGTACGTCCTTGGTCAAACTTGCAATTAATAATTTTTGTCTAAACAAGCTTATAAGTACTAAATTATATACTGTTGAACAGTTTTTAAACTTATTTAATTAAACTCCGAGAAACAATCATGTGTATAACGCGCATGGAAAGTCATTTGCTGACCTCGTGCTCTTGCAACCCTTACTACGGTCGGGTTGCAAACAATTACTCGGTGCAGCAAATTGTAATTTCTACGCTCATTATACAAATAACTATTGTTTGAACCCAGCCTTGGCTTTTAGACCCATTACATTATCTTACTAAATATACAGAACGCATTGACTTACTCCACATTTTTACTGAGAAACTTTTGCTACCTTTCAGTTCTCTAATGGAATGAATTGCTCTGGTAGGTAGGGAAAAATCTCGGGATCTCTCTTTACAACTCTAATCAAACTTTATTAAAACTTTGTAAATTACAGTGTCTTCCTGTCACTTCGCTGGACATTGGCACCTTTATATGGCAATAACATGTTGGAAAACCGTGCTTAAGGGCCTCCTGGGTAGATTCGAATGTTCGCTTCCGAACAGAAACCATTTTCGAAAAGAATCGTCTATATAAATCAAACGGTGTACAGTGTACACAATACCAAGGCACTTCGCAAGCAGCGAATTAGGGCAGGGTCCAATAGCGGCTAAATTGGCAGCATGTGGGTCACGTCGTCCTGAACAAGGAAGTCCTCTCCAAATTACAGCAGGGCACATACGACGTATTACTAATTGAGTTTTCCACGTAAATAATCGAGTTCACCCTTTCTCACTCTTTATAAACATCACTGATACAATACCTTGGCGGTCAATCTCGTTAATTCCTTTTACGTCAGGCCTGGCCTTCGGAAGTTGATTTCGTTAGAGAAATTAGAGCTTGCAGGACGTAAAATATTAAATTCGGTCCTCCATAACCGCGCGTTGTAAGTTATCTGCTAATTTTGCATTTCAACGAAATTGCTTTTTAACTCGACCCGGTTTCTGAGTGTGTAAACTTCGGGGGAAATGTTTGCTCAGTGTAATTTTTAAAATGTGCGCTGTGTGGCGATAATGTGGGTTGCTGTGAAACATAAATTCAACTTCATTGTTCGACGACTACTACATTAGGTACGACTGGAAACGAGTAACTAGCTGAAAGACTAAATTGCATGGAATTGGAAGCCTTTTATGACATTTTGGCTTGTTTATCGTTCTCTTAATAATAAAAGAGCATACCTTTGTTTCTACACTACTATACGAATACAGAGTACCAGTATAAAGAATGTAATGTTACTCACTACCTTTAAGGTTAACTGCTCTCAAAAAAATAAAGAAAAAGGGTTACTACGTTTTGTGTAGGAAGTAATAGAATTTCTTCGGCTAAATTCTACTACATTATATTAACGATTACCGTTTGTACTGTTTGCAACTAAGCGAATTTGCAGCAGCAAACAGTTTATAAAAGTGGGGTAGATTCATTAGTATTTTAGTAGCCAAAACGAAAGAAAAAAAAATTACCGAGCATACTGTGTTTACAAACTACTGGGACAAATTGTTGCGTCGCCTTCGTTTTCCATAAATATGGAAATATTTCATTAATGTCTCAGTTTATACACATAAAGAGCTGCATATAAATAACGCCTTAGGCCTTCCCCTAATGAATATAAAATACACAACCTACGAGTAAACAACGGAGTATGTCGGTGTCATATTTAAGCTCAAACAATATAAATGCAAACGACATGTACCCCACTTTGCATAAGTAGCACAACAAATGTTTTCAGCTGCATCGTAAAATATAACGATGGCTAATTTCAGCAAGATTCGTTTCAAACCTCGAACGGGAAGGGGTAGGTCGGTATTTAGTGCCACAGCGCCAGGCGGTTACTAGATGAAATTTCCAGGTTATTTACACCTATATGAGAGTATAAACTACTTCAGGCAGATGTGAATAGCAGGTCATTTGGTGGATATCAGACCAGCGATTGCACCCTCCCACATATGAAGGATAAGTGCACTGCAGGATAGTGAATAATTAATTATTAGTTCTTTTGGAAGATGTAGCAAGGCTTATACATCTACTTGTAAGATAAGATTGAACATTTTCCAGTAAAATTTTAAAGTGTTAAAATTTATTTTTCACTGTCTAGTAGTCATAGAAGAGGTCTATGGTTTTTCATCAGAAATATTAATATGGTATGTTCATGATGAAGCGATAATTTAATATTCATATACTGCCCCCGTTAGCTGTGATACAAAAAATATGTAATGATAGGTCGAAATTTATTTAACTGCTTACTTTGCCATTAGGTTTATTCAACTAAATATGCATATTTCAAGACTCTTGTGTTTTCATAACAATAAACTATTTAGCTCCAGGCGCCTATTGCACTAATACAATACCATTCAATCTGAATTCAAAATTATCACAGAGTTGAATGTTTAATACTTTAACGTGGCTTCGCCTAAGAAAACGACTTCTTGGTGATGTCAAAACACTACAATCAGATGGAAATGAATACAAGTAAAATCATACCTCATATTATTATCCCGTTAGCATCACTTTTGCCACTATTTAACATTCACGAGGCTTTGACCTTTAAGGAAAAATGGTTGCATACAGTTAGGAGTTGCAGAATCTTAACAAAAAAACCTCTTGTTCGCCTACTTGAAATCCTAATTTTTCGCTGGCCAACTCCTTATCTGCCCTTTATCTCCTTGGTTGGCTACCAGGTTCGTAGAATCGTAGCTCACTAAATTCTCCCGTTGCTTTTAATTCTATGTTGCAAGTAAACAAAGAATATTGTGACAACTCGCAAACTGTCCCAGCTTGTTGCAAATATTAATTTTAATCTGCCTCTTTTTATTCATTTTTATTCAAAACCCAATTCTTTTAACATTAAAAATTCATAATAGTCCTCGCTTTTGTTTTCCTGATATAAAGATTATCAGCTTATATGGCATTAACTAAATAGATTAAGAGAGGGGAGCAACTCTTCAAATACGTGTAGAGCAAATTCTATTATTTTTAAACAAATACCATGACACAACTTTGATTGGATAATAAATTTACCCCTCTACGAAAATTAAAACACAAATGTCAAAATATATTAAATAGCCGCTCTGCTTTAAAGTCGATACTATTTAAGTCCGCACAATTCGCATATGTACACGCATTCCTTAAGCAGCCAATTCTCACATAGCTGTAACAAATCGCAGTAGCAAAATTCGTATAATATGGGTACGTAATAGTTATTCGGGATTAGAACGATTTGAAAATGCTAAAACGGCAATTTCAGTGCAAGGAATGCGCTAGTACAAGGGAATTTTCATTGAAAGAACAAACTTGCATTTATTCGTGCAATAATTTGTAACGCTAGCTCCCGTTTGAATTTGATTAGTTCAATATTAAATAATATTTGCAAATTTAAACGTCGCCGACCTTTCGCGTTATCAAGAACCCGGCGTGTCCCAGAAAAATAAGCTAGCGCAGACCGAAGTTCCGCCCGTGATAACTGCGCGAGACAAAGGTATGACGCGCGCCGGCTCCCCACCTAACAGCATTTCAAAGCATATAAAAAGGCTTGCAGAACGCATTTCAAGAGAGATTTTCAAGAGATTTCTGATTTTCCTCCAGCATTCATTCCCGCAAACACCTAGTTCCCGATCCTTCGTCCTGTCCTGTCCAGAGAGATTTTTATTACAGAGATTTTCCTTCCGATAGGTTGACCTTCCAGGGAGTCCATCCGTCAAACCGTCCCGAGGCTAAGTTTAATTTAGTGGTTCTTTAGGAACGCCTGAAACGCTAGCCTATTTATCCTGTAAAATCCCTGACAGCTAGTTTAATTCAGTGGTCCTGTAAAAGGCGTTTGAAACGTAGCTATTTATGCCTGAAAATCCCTGACAGCTAGTTTAATTCAGTGGTCCTGTGAAGGCGCCTGGAACGCCAGCTAATTACCTTGTAAATATCCTACACCGAAAACCGTTTGTAAATCAGTAATAACTAACGTAATATTTAAATCCCAGCTCCCTTGCATTTTAAATTTGGTGTCTTGCTATTCAAGCAGAATTAGAAGCTTCAAGCTACCTAATTAGAATTTACCTGAATTAATCCTTGAGAATTGCAGCGACCGTCTTGCCTGGGAATTCTGCGGACCGAACCGTCGACCTCGCCGAAGAATACACGTGGAGGTGCCGAGGTTGCTAACCTCGAAAATTATGTCGATTTGATAAATCGAGTTACAAGCGAAGTCCCGTCGTGCGGCGAACCTCACGGAGTATTTTAACAAGAAACTGTAGCTGCACAAATAGGGTGAGAACTCGCATTAACAGTTTTAATTTGTTGTTTGTTTACAGAAGCCAGAATCCGCAGCTCGGCGAATTTGACAGACTGCCCAGCGCGGCGTCGCCATCAGCGCGCAGCTCGACACCGAACGAGAGCGCCGAGAATTCTCGACGCTTCCGAAGCAGAGCGCCTACGACGTCAGCAGATACTCCCAGCACGGTTGTGACGCGGGTTGCAGCAGCCGCAGGAACCAGCAACGTTATTTAAATTACACGAATATTTAATTATGTACGATAGTTATATAAAATAAATTGCTAAACAGGATACTCCGTTGGTGTTTGCTTATTTATGGTATATCTGAGCTAACGATTGAACCTACCTTCGATTTATGAGCTAACCCGTGGTAAATAAATTTTACAACCCCTTATAAGCAGGAGAGGATATTACAAATTTGCAAGAGAGCTGTACCCGCTGCTTTTTCGTAAAACCTACAGAATTGCGGAAGCAATCCTACACGATTGGTTTAAACGAAAGAGTTGCGTCGAAAGCAGGTAGTCAATTATATGGGGCATATCGTGTTGACTTTACAATCTCGCAACAATCTTCCATGTCTCTTGAAAAAAGTCATGTATTCGTTCGTTCTATCTTCAATATTTCAGCAGCTAGCGCGCCTGATCCAACTTCATTATCAAGCAATTTTCTGATTGTTTCTTCTCCTCTAATGTGGGCTAATTTACCACATCTTCCTCTGGATCTCCGGGAAATTCTCTTTTCGGCATAATTTATTAATTATTAACTTTGTTTATTCAAGTTCTTTGAGAAATATTATTTGCATCTCTCTAAAGTTTTCTTCTCATCACATAGGTTTTCCTTCTTTATGTTTAATTACCGTCGTTTGTGCTTGATATTCCCTTCTGATCTTTAATATCTGGTAGCATTCTCTAATTTGCTTGTCTTGGTGAAAATGTTTATATTATGGAGCTAATTAATATTCTGCTTTCGATTTTTCTTCCTTTCTATTATTTCCATCTCAAACCCTTTTCCTTTATTTATCTTCCTTTTCTCTTGTTGGTCGTTCCACAAATCTTCGTCGATTGTCTTCTTGTTCTTTTAGTGCACTTTTACAGTACTCGTTAAATCAGTCACTCCTTCCAGTTTTCCTTTTCTTTCCTGTTACTTCATCTGTCTCTTCTAAAGTAAATTTCATTGTTTTGGTCCTGTGAAAGCTAAATAGAATAGACAATTGTCGTAAATTTGTTGAAACGGAACTGTAAGGCTCCATCACATAGCTACATTTATGGAACGGTATGCTCACATTGCTCACACAAACACTTAAGTTAACTGTCCCTGGCATACTCTTAAAAAGATCGGTGACTGCTGGCAGGAAAGGAATATGATGACTGCTCAAGCTGAACTGATTTGCTTCGCTTTGACTTTGAGGCCACGAGCTTAACCAAACAAAATATGAACCTCTCCTTCTTTTGTCATTTTCCCGCCAAATATATAAGCCGTCGTTTAATTTCTAGGCTATTCTAATACTTTCTCGATTATGTAAGTGGCTCTACCTATCACTGATATTTTTAAAGTTGCTGTGTTTAGATTGGACAATAAAATACAAGTTTAATTTTTTTTTAAATTGATATAAGGAAATAACGAATGCATTAGTTTGGACTTGCAAATTACTTGGTTAGAAGTAGACAAGCGTATCTCAGAGATTAAAGATTCAACAGATACTTACGAGAACGAGTTATATATATTGTAATGGTTTTAGTGTAAGGGTTTAATAACATATTAAAAAGGATATCAAAATTATTAATATGTATTTGGTAAAATAATGAAATAGAATTTAAATTCAATTGAACGATGCAATATAAGAAACAGAAAGCTTCTAACATAATTTAATTATTATCTCAAATAAATTGGAGGATTAATATCAAATACCTATTCGAGAAATATCATTCAAATTAGTGGGTGTTAAATAAATATGATACAGATTAATAGAGTGTTGGAGTTTAAAAATATGCTAAAACAATATCACTACGTAGATATTTATTATTAAAAAAATGTACAAGTAGTTGCTTACTTAAAAAGATCTAAAAAGTTTGTAAGCTGCTGAAATTTCAAAATAAACCCTTTATTACATGATTTTAAATTTATTTGGTATGTGAAAGGTTGTATAATATAATAAAATGATCGAGGAGAGTATAAATGAAATTTTAAAAATAATTTGATATGAAGATGTTATGGAGGAGAATATGGTGAGAGTACCATATGTTAAACAGTTATAATCTACAAAAGCAATTTCTGGAATTGAATGTAGGATTGAGTTTATTGTCAATTAATTACGTCATATGAATTGGATAACGGGGGCTAACTTTACTAAAAGTAGCTTACATGGAGTTTCATGGCAGATTGAACGTCTTGTGGTATAGATAAAAGGGTTTTCATCTACTGGAATTGTACTTCGCCAAGCTTGTTATTGAAGTGACGTTTTGGGACTTGCTCCTAGTAAAGGTTGGTGGTACTAGATTGTCAACGGCTTGCGATTTTGGAAGGAAGGTGTGGCGGTTTGCTTCTGGTCAATCTTGACAATTCTGTTGGAGGAAATAGCAGCTGTGTGTTCGTATTTGGCTGAGAGGTATTTGCGATTCCTGGTGGTTGATTACATTCATACTAAGATTTGTGTTGACATTGGGAGACTTCTGTGAGGTTACTGGATGCCTTTTGGATTGGTAAAGGAGCAGAGGAATGCAACCCAGAATAAACAGGCGTTCCGCCTTACAAAAAGAGAAAGAAGAAGAAGAAGCAAAAAATGAATTTTCAAGAATAAAACAGTCTTGAGTATGCGAGAACCCGACATGTGTTTCTTAAAAGTAAATGTTTTCCAGCAGAGCTAGAGATATTTAATAACGTTGATAATTCAAAATTTATGAAAGGGTAAATGGGTTACTTAAATACACTATAAAAGGAAATTGAGTAAAAATAAACTAAAGTATAAGAAAAATCAAACGTAATTGCTAAAGCATAATAAACATTGTTATAACATAAAACCATTTAAATACATAAATACCATTACAACATAGTCAATTATAACAATATATTGCTATAATGTTGTACCCAACGATGGTTTATTCCCTCAATGTTAAACTGCAATTCGCCCCACGTTGTTTGCCAATTTTTTTCTATGCCCCTTACCTTTTCTTTACTGATGCTTTTTAGTGTAATTTAACTAACTCGAGTAGAGCAACGATTATATAAACTTTTATGATATTATTTTCAAATTGAAACAAATTTCTGTTTAGATGAATTTATGTAAAATATATGCCCCTTTATATAAATGATAAATTATTCAGTTTATTAATTTTGATAGCTCTAGTAGAATAACTACTCTGTTTGGTGTTCATGCATTACCAAAATTATTACTTGATAGTTGATTAGTACAATGAGAATTGTTTCAAAAATATGACAGTTTTACAACTGTCAACGCCAAAAATTATGAACGGGTAAAGTCAGTGGAAATCATATTTTTACAATTCTTATCATTTTAAAAAAACATGGAAAATGTAAGTAGTTCTTTCAAATACCTTATTCATTTTATTTTAAGTTATTGCTCTTTTAGATCGTTTAACAAATACCTGCAGTTACTTTATCAATCACTCCTACCAGCTTCCTCGTTGACTCAAGCGTGTGCTGTCTGACCACAGATGTTCCGGTACGCCCATGCAAGTACATCCCCTTAACTAATTGCAACTCCCGTCGCTGTTAATTGCTCCTTCGTAGCTTCAATGTGAACACCAAACTGCAAACTCCCGGGATGCAGAAATCGCCTTTCTTTATACTGCGTATCAACTGCCCCCAAGTTCAAGCCAAGTGTAGATGTAATTAACTACCAGTGACTGCAATTCCTTTTGTCCAAATACGACAGGATACTTCTCAACTTTCACCAAGAAGCTCGATAAGGTCCACAACCAATGACTACAATGCCTTCTATCCAAATCTCACAAGATACTTATAACTCCCAACAAGAAGCTGTGTGAGGTCCACCACCAGTAGTTGCAATGCCTTTTATCCAATTCAGATGTAACCGATCAACAATAAAATCAGTCCAGCATCCTCTAATCCAATTCAGGTGTAAATTTTAACAATGAAGCGCAGTCTTCCCATTACCAATTCCAAAAAAGACTACTTTTGTAGATTGCTGCAATTCAACTTCTCCTTGTACTACTACCATACCATTTTTCCTTCATTAGTCCATCATACCGTCGCTGTGTTTTCTTTAAATTTCACCCTTTCTTCATCTCGTTAATTTACCATGTAGTATAACCCTTTCATTTAATAATATGGGTTTTTAATATAAAATTTTGCTTTTAATCAAAATGCGTTTATATTTTTAGAATCAAACATTTTTTATTCTTGAAATTAAAATTCACCGTAGTAATACTAATACATCCATTTTTTCAGAATGAATACTCCTAGAATACTTATTAGTACAATTTATTTATATTTGACACTTTAAATTACTTTTTCAAATAATTATTCGACCAGTTTTTCACCTTTTCAAATTATAGTTTATTCTGATTACTATCTTATCTCAATTATGACTTGAACTCTTATATTACCAAACAACGATCCTTACTAAACCCAAATTATTTAACTTGTTAGAACCTTTTTGTTAAAATCTTAATTCTATTACTGAATTTGAATTTAAAGCTGTAATTTATTTAATAAATTTTTAATAATTATGCTGATCTTTTACTACTTATATTCATCTTTGTACGTCTTAATAATTAGCTATTATTTTTATTAATTTATAGATAATCTCATACCTAGGGATTAACTTTCACAAACAAACTAGCAGTCTTGAGATGCTACCACAACAATATTCCGGGTAACAATGTGACCAGGAACATGCTTATATCTTCTTTATTTATGAATCGATTTGGATAAAATTTTAAATGAAGATACTAGACATAATTTCTGATTGATCGATAGATATAGTCAAAATGGCCGACTTCCGGTTTCACCCGAAACTTTAATTTTTTAAACAAATCACTCTGTATATTTTATATTTTTCGGAATCTACGAGTCAAATTACATACAATAGTGTTCCTAAAGTTAAATTTTTTCAAACAAAATATATTTGTTTCAAATTTTATTTTTTACCATAGAAGGCCGTGACTTGAAAAAATCTGTTCTAATTGACACTAGAAACTCATAATAATAGCTATTTTATCAATAAGGTATATAAAAAACTCATAATAAAAGAATAAAATTAGCTAAACAAGCTTTTTTAAATGGTACCTACTAAGGAGAATCTTGCCATTAGATAGAAAATGTAATTACCAATCTAACGATATGCATCATGCACTACTTTATCTTTATCTAAAATTCAAAATTAATTAATTAGTAATTTTTTTAAATGTTTTTCTGTAATACCTAAGCAAATTTGACAAACACTGTTGTATGTGATTTGAGTTGTAGATTTCGAAAAACATAAAATATATACGATGATCTATTTAAAAAATCAAAGTTAGTGTTATTTCAGGTAAAACCAGAAGTCGGCCATTTTGATTACATTGGTGTGTCAATCCTAAATTATGTCTAGTATCCTTATATTAAATTTAATCCAAATCCATTTTTAAGTAACAGAGATAGAAGCATGGTCCTGGTCTCATTGTCACCCAGTATATCTTATTATTATAAAGAAAACCTTCCAACTCTTATCACGTACTTCCAATTCTATCTGAAAATTCTTACTTTAATCCTTTCCCAAAAATAATATTTATTTATGGCTAATATTTGTTACTTATAAAAAAATCACTCATCAGGGGCTGACAGCATTTGAGTACGGGATGCATATAAGCAGTCTTTACAGACCTAGATCAATAGAGGAACAAATCTTATATTATAAGAGCCGATGCCGCCGGTCGCCGGCCGCCGGCCGTCCGGACGTAAGCAGGCGCGCGCGCACGCAGCATGAACGGCCTGCATGCTAGCAAGTGGCGCGCGCGCACGAATGGCGAGACCGCATTTGTATTGTTAATGCTGGCAAGGCCGTACGTCGGCTGGCCACCAGCCTAAGCAAGCATTTTTATTGTTAACCGTTTCTTTACGCTGGCAGTGCCAGACGTAGGCTGGCCACGAGTTCTAGTCTACTTATACTACCACCACTTAAACGGCAACAAGTTGCATGGCGGAACCTGTCAATTTACATACCGCTTTGCTTTTTAATATTAAAGAAATAGATTGCTTCGAATTAACTAGTGATTTGTTGCCAGATGAATTTATAAATCTGTTAGATAACAAAATGAAAAAGACAATTGAATCAAAGTACGTAGTTCAATAAAAAATATGAAAGGCATTAATAAATGGGTTTATGCGTTTTGTATCAAAACACAAAAGAAATGGAATTCAAGAATTTCTATTTCTAATGGGGAAAGATAAGTTTGCTGGTAAGTTAACATGTTTAATGTATGGATATAAATTTAAACATTGTATTTTTACAGAAAAAAAATCGTGTGCCACCATAGCGCCTTTATAAACGTTATAAAAATAAGCGAAGACTTTTAAAAATACCAAATGTAGTGCATTCATAATTTTAGTATAGATGAAACTAGATACTAAAAATACTAGGAAAAGGGATGCTTTTATACAAGTATAAGTTCTGCGTGATTTATTTTATTTTACGATGTACAGGGTGATCTTTAAGTTGATTCTTTCCTTTTACCAGGATATAAAGCTTAAAAAATAAGCAGTTTATTTCATTTACCACTTTTGCAAAATATCAAAACTAACGGAGGTACAGGGTGTTAAAGTTTCAAATTAAGAACTAAAAAAAGAACAAAAATGAAACTAAACTTAATCTAACTTAAATGATATGTTCAAAATTATCACCATTCGCTTCTACATATACGTTTCGAATATAAGAGCGATGCGGTAGTGGCATTTTGACGACACTCCCAGTAAATAATAAGCATATTCACTAATTCATTATTTTCATAAACAAGAGCAATTATTTTAGCAATGACATTAATAAAATTACAATGGAAAACTAGTTGACAGGTCATTGCTCGACGACAGAGATAAACAAAACTAACATTGTCCAGCCGCCTTTGCGCTAAAGTTTAGTTTTTAATTTGAAACTTTAACACCTTGTACCTCCGTTAGTTTTGATATTTCGAAAAAGTGGTAAATGAAAAAAAATCTTATCTTTTTAAGCTTTCTATCCTAGTAAAATAAAAGAATCAACTTAAAAATCACTGTCCACTATGTGGAGTTGATAAGAAATGAACATAGTCACACCTTAAATATAACAGAAACGCTGCGTTTTTTGACCGCCGAAGCAGATATGAAAAAAACCGTTTTCGAATATTTAATGATCGAATGGGAATTGCTGAGTGGCAAAAATTCTATGAAAAATTACTAAAGCTTGATGAACTCAATGTAGAAAACACTTTAGCTAGTGGAAGAACAAATCCAACATCAAGAACTATTATTTATTGGCATGACCAGTAGCTAATTCAAAATTTAGGCCCTAGAAGAGAGGACTTATTTAATTGAGGTAGTTATAATTGTATTCCTTATTGTTTATTTAGCTTCTAATCTAATCTAATAATAGTATTATCTTTTCTCTATTTAACAATATTTAATATTCTCCGATAAATTTATAGAAATTAAGAGAAAAGCAAAGCAGTTATATGAAGAAAAATACAAGAGCTTTTTTCAATGAAAATCATTTAGTAGTTGTTATATTAACTCCCATAATGCAGAGGGCACATGAACAGCAAGCATCAGGGAAAATAATTTTGATGAACAGCACACGTTCTTGCGACACTAATAATCACAGCATCAGTTTCGTACTTGCACCCTGTGCAGCCGATGCTGTGCCATTGGGTATAATCTTATATATAATTATTTTTAAAGGTCCCACTCACTCACTCACTCACTGGCTCATCAACGCCCAGCCCAAACCCTTGGATTTAGAAAGCTGAAATTTTGTTCAGAGGTTCCCTTTATGATGTATACAAGGAATAAGGAAGGATATTTCTAAATTCAACCCCTAAAGGGGTAAAATGGGGGTTCCAATTTTGTATGGAAAAATAATATTAAATAGACATTTTGACTTGAAACTTCGTAGGAGTACTCCTAAAAACAAATAAGCAAACACTTATTTCGTGATTTTCCGAAAATCAACCACTTATGGGGTGAAATGGGGTAAATAAGCCTAAAAATCGATATGTGTGTTGTTATTGAGGTTTTTTGGGACGTTGATTGTGAAAATAGCATTTGAAATTTGGGAGGCAGATTTCTCATAGGGAGCAGGTATCCGCTAAGAAAGGATTTTTGAAAATTCAACCCCTAAAGAGGCAAAAAAAGGTTGGAATTTTGTAAGATCAAATTTTGAACTAAGTCATTCAAAGTTTTTGGAAATTTGTCCCTAGAAGGTGAAAATAAGAGATGACGGGCCGGGACGAGACGAGAAGGGACGGGAAGGCACGGGACGGGACTGGACTGGACGGGAAGAGATGGGATGGGATGGGAGGGGAGGGAACGGGGCGGGGCGGGTCGGGAATGGATAGGATGGGAGGGGGTAAGGGAACGGGGCGGGACGGAACAGGACGAGACGGGGAGGGACGGAACGGGACGGGACGGGACGGGAACGGAAAAAGGGACGGGAACGGGGAAAGGGGCGGGGATGGGCTTGGGATGGGATAGTTATCAATAAAGGACAACGGCATATTGCGCTGATTCTAATATTTTCAAGGGTGCTACAAGAAATTCCATTTTTGAATTGAACATAGCATATTATATTAGCTACATTTATAAATAATAGAATAATAAGTAAGGGGGAGCATAGTTTAGAGGAAAATAAGAGCGGATTTCAAAAAGGAAGATCGATGATGGATCAACCTTTTATACTGTACAGACTGAAAACCATGAACAGAAATTAAGCACACGGCTAAACTTCAATATAGCGTCCCCAGGCTTCGCGCAAGCGCAATGGTTCTGCAAGTCAGCTGCTCTCAACCCGTCGTTTCAACTGACAACAACCACGCTTAATGAAATAGACGCGGTCGAACAGGAGTTTTTTAAATATATGTGCGCTCGTGTAAAAACACACACATATCCCTGAATCTGTTGGTCTGACAGCTATAATTTTAGGTTAGCTGCAGTTTAAGATTTGTGTGTATGTAGTACACAATGTTCTATCATTTGTTTGGAAACCACTGCTTTTCGGAGGTTTCTGCGCTTGCGCGGCAAACGTCAAACCCAGTGGTGACGCTATACTGAAGTTTTCCGAAAATGACACTAAATGGCACAGAAAGCAAAGTGAGAGTTGAACGAGATCTAACAAGAAAATTTGAGGTCAAAGTTAAATTGACACAGAGATACCCGCTTAGCGGGGAGAAAAAGAAGTAGTGGGTCGACTTGAACAAGCAGCACAAAGAATGGGACTTGTAGTAAATGAAACGAAGACCAAGTATATGAGATCGGGCGACGAAGAGTTCGAAACAGAAAAAAACGGTTAGAAGTAAGGTCGAACTGCAACAACGTATAGAAGTTCGAACAAGTGGCAAGTTTTAGTTTTTTGGGAAAATTTCTTACCAGAAAATCTGAAATAGAGTCAAGATTAGTGGCCTGAAACAGGTGTGTGTTTCGCTAAAAGAAGTGTTTCGGAGTAAAGCGATATCACGGTATAAATGTTTATAAAACCGTGATAAGGCTAGTAGTAGCTTACGAGGGTGAAGTATCAACATGAATTTAAAAAAAAATAAAAAAGGCCGGCAGTATGGGAAAGTAAAGTACTGCCAAAAATCTTCGGGGAAAAGAAAATGGATGACACGTATGGGAAAGACGAACCAATTTAGAAGTAATGGAACTGTATGCCGAACCAAACATAGTAGGAGTACTACGAGTAAAAGCGCAGCGACGAAGGTGGTTGATACATGTATTGTGACGAGGATAAGTGAGAAACGGATTCGAAGAAAGTAACCAAACGTGAAATGGGTAGACCCAGATGAAAAAAAAAAATCAAAACGAGGTGTAAAGATCTGGTGGAAGAAGACTATGGGCCTTCAAGACCTATAGGGCTAGGCTATATATTGTAATGAACAATGGGCTATTATTACTAATCATTATTAATTTGTAACAATAAAATTGAATTGAAATTTCTATGTCCAACACATATTAAATAATAAAATTTAAATTGTCATTTCATTGTATTAGCTAAATAAAAATGCGGTTATTTGAATCTTTATTTACTGTTTATTTAATTAGCCAAATATTATGCCCCTTTCATAAATTTATCGTGAATTCATTATTAGAATAAGAAGCTCGAAGAACATGAAACACTTTTTCTCACATGTTGGGCCTCAACAAAAATCTGCCCTATGACAACTTTATTAGTTAATATTAGGTCAAATACAAAACAAAGACAGTCGGTTCAATAGAGCAACCACAAAATAACTTCTATTCTTTTGCTATTATAAGGTCCTTCACCAAAAAAATACATACACATAATCGAACTCAATATTTAAATAAATACTTAAAGCCTTTATTCCACCATCTAACTACAATTGTAAATTAACACTAAAAAAATATTTAAAAAATAGATATCGTAGAGCAGTGGAAACACGAGCGCAAGTTCAGTATTATATCTCTTTTTAACTGGACCTCGATGAACTAACTAACTCTATAAATTTAATGCCTAAAAAACAGGTAAGCAACAATCTCTTTATTTATTGAGCATGTAATTAAATCAAACATTCTAGATTTCTTGGCAATAGCAGCAGTCAATTTCAGCCTCATGGATTACCTCGTACCACCCCCTATGGCTACTTCAACTCTCCTCTGGTAGCTGCAGGGTAATTCTATCCAACTCGTATCGTCTAAAAATACGCTCCTTTAAAGCTAAAAATCTTTACCAGCTCCTTATCGAAGTCTTTAATTTGCATGGTGTCCCAAACAACTCGAAAATTACAAGCATGACCACTCAAACCAACTCAAGGGTACACCAGTATCAACCAATACTAAAGCAATACTTATGGGTAATTTTGGATTTAATTATGAACACTCTTTATAGAAAAAGTTGGGACCTACCACAAAACTTTGTTGATGATGTCCTAGAAGTCAATTGTTTCGATTTTTTTCTTAAACTTATCTCCCAGTGACATAATTTTAAATTATGTTGTATGTGGATAAACTTTCTTACCTGAATTATTTTAATAAATACCATATTTTAACATTTCAAACCAGCCCCTTTTTTGATCACTAAATTAGTCTGCATAGCGCATGTTTTACCTTAGTCATGTCTTTTTCAGTTTGCCCTTATGTTTGTTTACGTGCTTTCTACAGATATTTACATGCGATTTTGTGAAAACTTCTTGCCCTCTGTAATGGTCCAATTCGTGTAGTCACCCTATATAGCGCATTTCCTTTGGAGGGGTTGCTAGGGAACATTAGTAGAGTACGAAAAAAATCAGAGAAAAAAAGCCTCTTCTAAGTTCAGATATTAAAAAAAACTGAATCTTAAATTTGGCAACATCTCATCTGAGTATGTTACTACATAATGTAGACTAGGTGTTCATTATTGTTATTTGGAAACCAGGGTGATCCATTAAGTATAGGGTAAATAATTGGGAATTTGGTTTATTTGGCTAACGAAATCGGGTAAGCTTTGTAATCAGGTTTTAGATAGATAATTAGGTAGGTATCTTCTGTTTGTAAAATTCTAAAGAAATTAATAAATCAATAAAGCAATAAACAATTTTAATAAATAATTCGTAATAAAGACATGGAGGAAAATCAAGATACATTCTAAAGCAAAATGGTTTAAAAAAGTTGTTACAAATTTTGACCATTCACCAGCAAATAAGTTTGTGCTCGCCTTAAATATGGTCACTTGAACTCTCTGGAGCATATAAACATTAACAGTTTGACCGGCACCTTGAATACGAAGAATGATATCTTGCACGTTATGGACCGGAGTTCGATAAACGCTTATTTTAACGTGTTCCCAAAAGAAAAAAATCTAGCTGCGTCAAATCAGGAGATCTCGGTGGCCATCCAACAGGGCTATTTCGTGCAAACCATTGCTGATTAAATTCTCCATCCAACCACTCTCTAACTGGAGCAGCAAAATGAGCTGGTGCTCCATCCATTAGGACCCACATGTTTCTGATAGCCGCAAGTGGCAAATTATCTAAAAGTTCTTGCAGCTCAGTTTGCATGATATTTAAAAAATTCTCACCGTTTAGTCGAGGAGGTAAAATGACTGGCCCCAGTAGGTAGGTACCAAGTATTCCAACCCACACATTCACGCTGAACCTTTGCTGATGGTGGTTTACAACTGCTGCGTGGGGGTTTTCAAAGGCATAAACATGAGAATTGCGAGAATTAAAGAAACTAAACCATTCTTACTAAAATTTGCCTCATCCGTCCATAAAATGCGAGAAATAAAATTTGGGTCATTTTAATTTTGTCTCGACAATCAATTACGAAAATTTCTCGTTAACTGAAAGTCGTCAGGTAAGAGCGCTTGAACTTTTGTGTAGTGATAAGGGTGTAATCCTTCATCAGCAATTACTCGATGTACGGAACTTTGCGACAACCCCAGTTCTTGTGCAATGCTTCTTGTACTTATGGTAGGATCTTCTGTTACAACATTAAACTGCTTCTTCCATGTTTGGATTTCGCACATTTCGTAGTCGGCCTCGATCTGCATTTGACAATAAAGCCAATTGCCCAGTGTCTCTGCTCCTTTGCAGGAGACGGTTTATTACATTTGGGTCAGGATGTCTTCTGTTCGGAAATCTTTCTGCATAAACACGAACAGCCTCAGCGACATTATTGTGGCACTTCCCCACAACCAGAATCATATATACATATTCGTTATTAGCGTCGTCTGCGTTGATTGTTTATAACAAGTCTGTTCATTCCAACTAAATTTACAACTAGAGGCGCTGCTATCGCGTGTCAAATGGAATCTAAAATGCAGAATTTAACACTATAGTCCCGGATTGTCAAAAATGACTCTTTATGGTCGCACTGTTGAATTTCTATTGTTTTTTTTTGTTACTACTAGGTTGGACAACCCAAAAGCGTAATTTTTAAAACCTGCGTTTTTGTTACCTGGCAAATTTTATTTATTTTTGCTTAAGTCATAATCTATAATTTATAGTTTTGACATTAGTAACTTAATTAATTGTTTCTAGTTACCCATAGCTTGACTTAAAAGTATTAACCATGATATAAAGGGTTGTTTTTAATTGGATTTTGACATTGACAATCCGGGACTATAGTGAATAGAGTTTAAGATTTCTAAGTTGTCAGTCGATGTCATTGTCAAATGTTTTGTTATGCACGTGTTGTACCATTGCCAAATATTAAAGATCTGTTTCATTGCTCCTTTAATGTTAAATATTTAATGAATAGTAAGTTTCAAATAATTTTGCATATAGTTTATGAACACATAGAAAACATAAAAGGTTAGTACCTTTATTCTCAGTGGCTTGGAAAGCAAATTGTATCCGTTCGTATTTTGCAATACCTGCTAAGC